>JAMXBB010000006.1:33562264-33761994 GCA_024138015.1 Lumnitzera littorea | reverse complement strand
TTTTTATTGTTCTACTTTGTCATTTATATTAATCTTGGTCTAATTTCAAGGTTAGAACATAGTATAATATAGTTAATATAAGAAAAAGTTAAGATATAAAGTAATTAGACCAAGATTAATATAAATGACAAAGTAACACTATAAAAATTCTTAAAATGAAATGAAATCAATAATGATTATGATTATTATGGAATTTCCATATATTATAATATTCACTATATATTAGATATTTGAGTGAAAATTTGACCATAAAGGCAAGAAAAATAGAAAATATTTCAACACTTAGTAAACATGGTACCTAGAATTCTCATTTGATATAATAAACTATGAGAAAAAGTTTGGGAATTTTAAAAAGTCATTAGATAGGGTTTTATGATTTTTGTTTAAAGTAGGCATTTTTTAGCAAAATAGGTCGAAATTTTCAAAAATTACAAAAAATGAAAAAAAAAAACACACAAAATTAATATAAGAATATGTTATTATAAAGTACTTACAAGTAAAAGAACTTCTTGAAATAACATGAAGTAGAGGCTTCAAAATTATCAAACCTAGAACTAATAAATCTACCAAAACGACCACCTAGTAGTGGCCACCACTACTCCAACCTTATCTAACCCCTTAAAGGAACTTGGATAAGCTACATAAGCTTTTTTCCAAATTTTAGAGGCTTGGATTTAGTAGTGTGAATTTTTGAAATTAAGAGACGGGTATTAGTAGTCTTCAAAAATTAATATTAAACTACGAACATGTCTAAAAATTCTAGAAAATTAGACACATATTCGTAATATTTTTAAAGGTCTCCCATTAAAGTTTCATGATTTTTTCATAAGTGTACAAATTTTGATGAATTTTTGAAGAAGTTGCCTACATATGTTAATGATTTTCTATTAAGTATAGATTCATGGAAAAATTATCACATGTTCATGACCTTAAGAGACGTGTCCAACTAATTTTTCAACATTTGTTTCCACTTATACAATTTTTGGTGAACGCTTGAAAAAGTTATTAAGATATTTTAATAATTTTATGATATTTCTAAATTTTATAAATTTTTGTTTACATTTCTTACTAGTTTTTGGATATTTTTATGATATGTCATTAGTTCTTAGACATTTAAAGTGTTGATTTGATAGTTTTTAGGTGTCTCATGATATTTTATAAAGTATTTTTTTTATCACATTTTAGTATTTTACTCGATTATGTTATTATTTAATTTACTTTTATGAATATATCCTTTATTTTTATTTGGGGAATCTAACATTTGGGGTCTGAACCCTTATATTTGTTTAAGCAAGATAGCAGGTTTTACACATTGTCTTCAAATCTTTATGATCTTGTGTGGTTCTACCTTTCAAATATGCTCGATTATTAAGGATATGTATCCATGATTCTTTCCTTCTTTTGTTCCTTCTAAAAAGTGTATCTTTTTCTTTCCAATACTTATATTATTTGCTTCTCTTACAATCATGTACATTGATAAGTAAAATATCATTTGGTTTGATCATACATATATCACTAAGATATATCTTCTCTTTGGCATTGGGTCTTAATTGATAACTTTGTTCCTTTTATAGTTCGAGTTTCTAAAATAGCTTCTCCTTCTATATAGCTTCTAAACATAGTCTATCTTTTGATCATTTCTTATCTTGTCTTCTGATCTTAACTCATCTAATCTTCTGAATTTAGTTCTTGTTTTTTATTCAACTCTTATTTCTTGTCTTTCTGATATTTTTCTTTTCTTCCTTAATCTTTAAATTTGGTTTGATTTCGTCTTCTTTGCTTCTTGATAAAAATCTTTTCTGAGTTCTAAGTGATGGATGTTTCTAATTTTGTTATTTTGGTTTTCTAATTTGGAGCTTTTATCATTTCAGTTCCAATCTTGCCTTTCAAATTCTAATCTTGTTTCTTTTTAGAATCTAATCTTTGCATTTATGATTATCTTGAGTTTTCACAAAATTCAAACATTTTCTACATAGTATTAACTTGAACAGTAATTTTAACACATATATTGTGTGTGTGCATTGTACACTATTTGGGATAGAGGAAAGAAATTGAAAGAAAAGAAAATGAGAGAATACAAATAGGAAGAAAAGAAAATAGTAGGAAAGCACTTGTTTGAATAGTGAGGAAAAAGGAAAGATGGGGGAAAATTTAATTAGTTTGAAGAAAAAAAAGCTCTTGGAATTTCAAAAATATCTTTTAACTAAAAGGTTAGTTAGGTCGTTTTGTAAACTTTCCTCCCATGTCCTCTACATGTGGAGAGAATTGTTTTTGTAAGTCCATGGGGAAATTTCTCTTACAAATTCAATCCATCCACCTTGTCTCACTTTTCTAAACAAGGAGGAAATAATTTTTTCTCTCCCAATTCCTTTCCTCCCTTTTCATTTCTTAAATCTAAACATGGCACTAATTAATTGAGTTTTTCCCTTTTTCTTAAGCGTGTTCTCTTGCTACATACTAACTAATTAGTTTCTTTATAATGTACTTCTAGGGTTGATATAACCATCCAAGTCAAGTGTAACGAACAAAAAGGAATGAAATCAATAAAAACTTTCATAGGACAACGACGTATTAACATTCGAGTCTAGTAGAGTTACACATATAAATTAATACAATGTCTTTTCCTTTCTACTAATCAAAGTTGCGATTGTTTTTATATCACTTTTTGGTTAGGAAACTAGAGTACGAAGTTTTGTATTTTAAGCAATGATTCTGCTATTAATTGTAATGCAACTCAAACTAAGGGGGAATGAATGATCCCAAACATTACAATTTTAAAAGTATATAATTTAATGAGGATAAACTCTCATCTCATATTTGGTATGTGGGAATTGTATTGAGATGAATGGAATAAAGAAAGGATTAACAAGTCCTTTCCCATGTTTGGAAAATGATCATGGATGGAATGGAATGTAATGAAATTAAGCTTGTATATAACAGTAATTATCAAAATATCATTAATTATTGAATATTATAAATAAATTAAAAGTTAAATAAGTAATTTGATTATTAATAATAAATGCAGGAGGAATAATGGAATTGCGATTCAACTTTAAGAAGGCAGAATTTCTCCTTGAAACAGGAATTGTAGATTCTATGAAATCATGATTCTAACTTTTGAATGCGCTTTCAAACATAGGGGAAAAAAAAATGGAATGAAAAATCCTAATTCCATTTTGGTTGATTTCTACATATGGATCATGGAATAAGAAAATTACTCTCAGGACTTTTTCTTGAAATTTTCGAATATCTAAAAATTTTCTTTGATTTAACTCAAATTTTACAATGAGGTATTGAAAGTTAGACAAACTAATAGTTAATTTACCCCCAAATTTAAATTTAAGATTATAAGTTTAAAACTTAATTATCCTGAAATTAAAGAACTTAGATTTCATATATGATCGTAATGTCCGTTATACTTAAGCTTAATGATGGGACATTGACAAGTAATAGTTCAAGATGAGATGGCATCCAACAGTTACTTACAACCAAACCAAATTATTAAATTTATCTAAAAAAACTATGTAATTAAGGATAAACATTAATAAAGTAATTGAACTCATCTTATTTTTTTGCTATTTTATTAGCAAATAAGTCATAATAGTTGGTAGCCATAAGAAAAATATTATTATTTTATCATATTATTAAGCCTGTAAGTAACCTTAAAATGCATAACTACATGGTTTCCTCATCTATCTATAATTTGGAAAATGTGAAAGTAGATTATTTTTTATAATGGAAACAAGCTTAAAGGATGACTTTTTTATTTTTAATTTTTAATTTTTTTTTCATATAATAATTTTAATTATAAAAATAATAATAGTGAAGAATTGCTAAAAGTTTAAAAGGGAGAGAAGGTGCTTGGGGCTTTAAATGCACATATCATAGATAAGGGCTCTTGGTGCCATGACCTTCTAGTTTTTAAGTAGTTGGGTTTATTCTTCATTGGAACTATTGTTTGATCCTTTATGATAGAGTTTTAACATCAGAATAGCATTTATCTAATCCTTCAATTGTGTATGTATGAGGAGATGTTCTTGAGAATACATGAAGTCTAACTATCAAAGATGTCAATCAGATTGCATTGACAATCAATAGTTGATATGAGTTTTCCACTTTATGTATCCCTCCACGAGCTACTCTTGTATCTAAGCTCATAGAGAGCTTTACACATGAGCTACATGAGAAATATTGTAAGAGGAATGGGCTAATATTATTAGTGATTCTTGGTTTAGGCCCATCAAGCTAAATTTTTGTAAATTATCCTAAGTATTGATTTAACACTTAAGCTTTCTTCTTACCAACTCAAGGGGTAAATTCCAAATTATTACTAGGCTTAACCCAGTAGTCTAAAGAAATTGAAATAAAACTAGAATAATATATATGTAAGCCATTACACGAGAAAGACTTCTAGTACTCGGTTTTACAGAGAAATTTTAATATGAACTTGCCCATTTGGGACCTTTCCACTCTAGAAGCACCTTCTGGCTTAATTTCACGCTAATTAAGTTCCCACAAATGAAACTAACTCAATAAAAATGATGTGAAGATGTCAAAAATAGACCCAGCACCCTCATCTTATGCTATCTGATCTTCTTCATTTACTTTGGTATCCCATGCTGTCTCTTCTTCATTTGCTACATCTCCTTCTTTGTTAACTCGTGCCTCTCTGTTTGCATCTTCTTCATCTGCAACGTCCTCTCCATTTTTCAGTTGAGAAACAATAATCGAAGTTTGCTCACTTGATCCTACATTATTAGCCATATTATGTATAGTATGAGCTATATTAAATGTAGCAATGGCACATATATAAAAGGGATCTCTTACCGAGTTGCCACCGCTAGGTTTGACCTGAATATACATAGAACAAGTTACATGTAAACAAATATTGAGCTATAAAACATTGTTGCCTTCTTATGTAAGTCTTCACCTTTCAATCCTATAAAATATGGAAGACTCAAAAGCTAGCATATTAGATCATTCTTATTGAGCCATTATAGTCTTGCAACTGAGACAAAACTTACTTTGACATGATTGATGGAATTAGAGGAGCAAAAATGGGTCATAAGCTAGTTCAAAATTTGGCTTACTTCATTATGAAAGCTTCAAGAATTAAAATAAATAAATTCTCTACCTGCTCCCCAGGAGCGTCAAGAGGACGGTTGCTCGGACCAGGTAGTTTGGTAGAAGCGTCACTCCTTTCAGGTGGTTTAGCATAAGCCAAAAGCAGTAGCTTTATCATGCTACTCAGAAATTGGCTTCTAAACCTTAGCCTCCAAAGTATCATCGTGTCACACAATATAGTCCAAGGATGAGGACCAAAGTGGCACATTGTGTGTGATTGAGTTTCTCCATGGTAAAGAAACCTCTTTAGTTCTTAAAAACTTGGTTGACTCAATTTGCAATTTCAGCCCTTTCCTACTGGTTTCCATTCTATTGACGTGTCCAAATTTCTAGGGAGGTTCCGGGTCACCTCTCTTCCTGTAGCGCCAAGAAGAAAACTCTCAATCGACAAAGTCAGATACTTATCATAGCAGCTCTTGAGCTGTATATTAATTGTTGCTGATTCACTCGACCGTCCATTTTGTACATTAGGATCTGTTTCGATCTTGAGAGATTGATACTACGTCTTCTTTGGCTATCAAGTGCTTGCCATATTAGCTGCGATGGCGTATGGATCTTGCATCCGTAAAAAACTCCATTAGGGTGGAAGGAGACGAGAGAATTATGAGCTTTAAGGGATTGGATATTTGGCGATCCATTGTGAATTGAGATGATCGATTAAATTAAACTTGATTTATAGATCCAAACAACTAATTGGAGTTTACTAGAGAAAGACTTCGTAGAGTAGAACAAATAGCTATTTAGCCGAAGATGCTTCCATGAAGAAGTTTGATTTATTACAACAATTTTTATTTTTTTTTAAATTCTAAGCATGCTCCGTTCACTAGTAGAGGTAACCGATGATGGAAGGAAAATTTAACATCTAATGGTCAAGATTGGTGGTAAATTGGTTAACAATTATAGTAAATGTGTATAAAAAAAAAAAACAAGAAAATCTAATTTTCAGTTTTAAAAGAGGAGATTCCATTAATATTTTCCATATTTATTAATCACGACCATCAACAGTAAGTAGGCTATCGCTATTATTTAACGTTGAAACCAGCATGGCTTCTTGTTAGGATTACTAAAATAATATTTGAAAGTAAATATTGGATTTTAATGAATTTAAAAAAAAAACATCCTAAAATATTCTAAGGAAAACAGTGTGTTTTGTTTTGCATGGTGAAAAAACTTTTAAGTCAATATTTTTGTTGTAAACCATAGCCAAAAGGGCAAATGATGTTGTAGCCAAGTCCCTCCACATTATATGAGAATAATTTAAAAGCAACTATAGAGGTTATAAAAAAAAGACTTAGTCCATATCATTCGTATCATGGCTGTTAAAGGGTGATTATCTTGTAGGGTGAGCTATTCCTAAGAAATATTTCATTAAATGACTTCTTATAATTTAAGTAGATAGTCATTAAATGAAGAACGTACTATTGGTTATTGTCATCTTAAGATTGTACAAGCTGGTCAGGATAGCTTTGGGTATTTAAGGCCTAACTACAAAACAAATAAGGGTAAATATAACAATCAAGGGATATCTGGTAGGGCCATTATGATACATAAGTCAGCGATACTTATAAGAGAGTATGTAACTTGAAAGTGGAGGCTTAGAGATAATGGTACAAAATGGGAGTGAATTTTCTTGCATGTTCTTATGACATCATTGTAAACAACCCTTGATTTGCTATTTCTTATCTTTTCACGCTCGGTTTCCACGTGTAAGTTTATTCATAGTTCGGGTTAGTTACTTTGTAACTTGTTGATAAATTTGTTGTAAGGCTTTAGCACGGTCTTTAGCTCTTGGATCATCTTGTCCAGTCCTTGAAGTGGGTGTCTAGTTAAGCAATAGTTTAAGATTGAGTTAATACACTACTTCAAAGGGCGTTTTGCTTATCGTGATATGGATGGTTCGGTTGTAAACAAACTTCACTATGGGCAAGAAAGAATCCCAATTAGCTTGATTACATCCAACAGTAGCTCGAAGAAGTGATTCAAAAGTTCGGTTAACGACCTCTATTTGTTCGTTGGTTTAAGGGTTGCAAGATGTACTGAAAAGTAGTTTGGTCTTTAGTAGACATCATAGAGTCTTCTAGATTTGGTTTAGAAATTTAGGATCTTGATCTAGCACAATACTCTTTGCAACTCCATGCAGTCTCATGATCTCCTACAAAAATAGAAAAAAAGAAAAAATCGCTAAAGCATTGTTAATTTTGTTATAAGGCATAAAATGTATCATCTTGTTGAACCCATCGACCATGATCATAATAGAATCCTTTCCTCATGCAGTCTTCGACAATCTACGTATAAAGTCCATACTTACGTTAACCCAAGGTTTGGTCATTATAGGTAAGGGCATTGTCTTCCCTTGTTTTGCTCGGCTCTTGGCCCCTTTATAAGTTGCACATCTCTCATCATCTTTAGTTAATAAAAATTGGATTTCAGCAATTCACATGTCCTCTTTTCCCCAAAATGGCCAAATAATCCTCTATTTTGCACTTCTTGAGTAAGTAAGTCTTGTATCAAATTGGTTGGTACATATAATCTTCTAACTTAGAAGAGGTAACCTTCTTCCACAAAGTATTCATCTTACCATTCTTTCACTAGGTAAAGAATGGTCCGAAGTGGGGATCTTGGGAATATTGTTCCTTGAGACTCATGAAGCCCATTAGCCTCGTTTGGAGTTTAGAAAGCAATATGTGTTGTTTGGATAAGGCAACTGTGACTACATTCGTTTTCTTTCGCTTGTACTTGATCATAAATGAGAACTCTTTTGAAAATTAAACCTATATCAATTGTTATTTTGAGAGCTTTGATTAGGTCCTCAAGTATCTCAAGGTTTGGTGATTAGAGTGCAAAACAAATTCCTTCAACAACAAGTTATGTTACCAAGTCAACATAGCTCGGACCAAGGCATACAACTTTTTGTCATACACAAAATAGTTTAAGGTAAGTCTTTTAAGTTTTTTGTTGAAGTAGGCAATTGTTTGGCAATCTTACACGAGTACTGTTCCAATTCTTATGCTTGAGGCATCACATTATAGTTCAAAAACTTTACTAAACTTTAGCAATGATAATACTTACACTGAAGCTAATCTCCACTTCAATTTAGCAAATATCTTCTCTTCCTTTTCTTCTCATCAAAACTCTACATTTTTCTTAGTAAGCTTTGTAAGTGGCGTAACAATAGTACTAAAGTTCTAAATAAACCTACAATAGAAAGAATCTAATTTGTGGAAACTTTGCATATCTAGACAGATAGTCAACATAGGTTATTCAACAATAGCTTAAATCTGTCCTCGTCTATCCTAAGGCCTTCTTTACTCAATATGTACCCAAGGAACATAACTTCCTTTAGGTAAAAACAATATTTCTTCAGATTGCTGAACAGTTGCTCAGCTTAGAGTACTTTGAAGACAATTCGAAGATGGCTTACATGGCTAAAGAGATCACGACTGTATATAAGAATGTCATCAAAATATACCACGACAAACTTCCCTATCTGATTCCTCAACACATAATTCATCAATCTCATGAATGTGCTTAGGGCAGACAATCCAAATGGCATAATAAGCCACTTATAAAATCCATGTCTCATTTTGAAGGCAGTCTTCCATTCATCACCCTTGTGCATTCAAATTTAGTAATATCCTAATTTTAGATCTATCTTTAGAAAACACACTTACTTTATGTAATTTGTCTAACATATCAACTAGTCTAGGAATGGGATACTGATATTGGGTAATCCTATTAATAGCTTAATCGTCCATACATATTCTTTAACTTCCGTCCTTAGGAACTGGAAATGCTAGAACAACACATGTGCTCATGCTTTCTCAAACATATCCTTTTTCAATGGGTTCGTTCACTTGCATTTGTATCTCAATGGCTTGCTTAAGATTCATGTGATAGGTTGGTTGTTTTAGTAATGCGGCTCTAATGGTAGCTCATTAAGAACTAGGTCAGCAAATTCTTTAAGTAAACTCTTAACCTCCGTAGGTAGGTCATTATATTTCTGCATTTCTAATAGTCTTTAAACTATAAAAAATGTTGGTTGGTTGTCCTGCATAGTTCTTACCAACTCAAATCAACCCATCACTAAAGCCTTTTTAATCTTTTGGTTTAGTTTAAACTACATTATTAACCTGACTTAGGTGTAATCACAAAAGTGTAATAAGGAAGCTACCCTTATCAAAGCTATAGGTGTTCTTATAGCCATCATGCATGACTCTCCAATCATATAACCAAGGTTAGCTTAATAAGATATGGGTAGCACACATTAGCAACACATCACACAAAATCTTGTCCCTATAACTCTCAATAGTGATTGGTAGCAACACTTGCTTCATAACATACACTGTACCTTTCTAATTTAACCAATGCAATTTATATGGTTTGTGGTGTCCTAGAAGCTAAGTTATCATTAGGCCTTACCTTAGTAAGCTCGATGGGTCCTTTGAGATATCAAAGAAGTATGAAATGGAATGGTTCACAATGTCAATAGATTTGTGAAGTAGCTTGTTGGATAATAAACTCAACATGACTTAGTCTCAGCTTGATATGATGCAAAAACAAAGAGATAAGGTCTATCAGCCACTAATCTCAAGGTACTAACATGACTAGATAAAAGTGTAAGATATGAACTCGGAGAGGGTTGTCTTATAAGAGCATAAGGAGGAATATTCTTAAGCAGTATGTTGATGATGATAGATAATTTTAGCCACAAATGACAAGGGACTATTTATAGTAAGTTCCTAGGACAATAAGGAAATCCATGAAATTACATTAAAGGGTAATAAAAAAATTAAAGAAACATAGTACATTGCTAAAAGGGGCAAATGAGACAATTAAGGTAAAGAGAATGTAGTATAATGTAAAAAAAAGTGAAGATAGGTAGTGAGCTATTATTGCATCTGTACATTAGGCAGAGATTTACTAGGGTTAAGTTGTTTGGAGGTAGCAACAAGTAGGTAAAGGGAAAAAGCAAGGAGGTTAGCTTATAGGTTCTTGGCACTTTATGGGTTGGCAAATGAGTTCTTGGCACATAATAGGTTAGCATTAGTGTATTCCACACATAGGTAGGAGGTAGAGTAGATCAGAGTTTGTCCATATCCCATATCCATATCTCAAACTTTTTACCTTAAGTATCATTAACCCTAGTATTATTAAGTTCACCTTGGTTTGTCTCATATGCTATAAATAACACACTTTTTACCTTGATTTCCTAGCTCTCGTTGTTAGGCCACTACCTTTGCCAATTTGTAATAACTTTCTTTGTAGTTTTTGAAATTCCTTAGCGTGTTGGAGGCTGATCTAACTTTCTTCTCCAAGGGTTAGGTTGATAATAATATCCAATGAAAAACTTGGGTTGGTGTTGTACATAATTGTGAAAAGTAATTTGCCTGTTGAGAGATTGTAAGCAAACTCAATGATAGGTAGACATAAAACCCAATCATATAATTCTTTCCAACTGTATCTCAAACAAACTTCTAACTATTTTGTTCAATACTTCAGTCTGCCATATGTTTAAGGATGACAGGAAGTGTTGAACATCAACTTGGTGCAAAACTTCTTTCATAGAGTTTGCTAAAAGAAGCTTGTAAACTTTGGGCCACGATAACAAACAATACTTGGGATCCCATAGATCTACTTGCCTTCCTTTCATAAAAAACACTTGGTTTAAGTAAAGTCCATCCACTACTCCTTCATATCTGTATTTGACCACTTTGGATCTAAAGTACGGATCCTGTTCATATTGTTCTAGAAAAGCACCAAATCCTAATACTCGTGCTTACAAGGTTGTAATGAGTATATGCCAACATGATAAGGTATCGACTACAATGTTAGAACATCCTTTCTTAAACTAGATTACATAGTAGAAAGTTTCCAAGAACTCTACTTACTTGGCATGAAGTTGAGAGAGTTTTTACTGTCCCTACAAGTGTTTAAGGAATTAATGATTTGTGTAAATGATGAATTCCTTAGGTAGCAATAATGCTGCTAGTTTTAGAGAGCTCGAATGAGAGTGATGCGAGTCGGGGTTTAAGACAGATAAGGTCAGTCATAAGGGTAAGTCCAAGCTTGCCGAAAGCTTAAGGAACAAGATGGAAGATTGTGTAACAACAAGGAAAGTAAACAAGCAAATCCATGAACAACTCCAAGGATGTGACACACCAAAGAACTTTTAAGCATTCACAGCATAGCTCGATATGATATACGAGATGGTTTGATGAGGTTGCTTGCCATCTAACCTTACTTAAGAGTTAGGATAAGAGTAAAAAAGTGTAAACAAGATAACAAGAGCAATGTTCACAAAAGGGTATAGTTGGAATATTGATGATAAGATGATATCTCTTGCGACTACATGTACAATGGGTATTTATATCCAAAAAATTAGGGTAATCTACCTAAAATGAAAATGACTAAAAGAGTATTATCTAAAAGAAGTAATGTACAAGGAATAATAAGGGTACAGTTGAAAATACAACAAAATGAGCTTCCTGTACAGAAGGTTCTATCATAAGGTTGCTTGGACACGTGGCTCATTGTAGGTAGATGGCTTTCTGGCAGAAAAGACAATTTGGTATGATCGGTTTGGTTTTTGTTGAGCCTAGGTATTGAGTAGGGTAATAGGTTGGCCGTGCCAAGCCAAGTAGATAATTCTTTCAAGGTGAATTCACCTTAGAGTGGGGCTTTAGTTGGAAACTGGTAATGCTCAATGAATACAAGAGGGTTTGGCTCAGCTAAGGCATTAGGTTAGCTCATTATAATAGCTCAGACTCATTGGTAGGTCGTAAGGAAAGAATTCACCTGGCCATACTTTTTAACCCCTTAAGCTCAAGCTCTGGTCAAGGGTTCTGTGGTTTGATTCTTATAAGAAAGCATAGAATTCCTTGTCATATGCTGAGTAGTTTAGAGTATGACCATTAACCTTTTTGTTGAAGTTCTCAATAGGTTGGTGCTCCTACATTAAAATAGCACCAATGCCTATTCCTGAGTCGTCACACTTTAAATAAACAGTTTTATCAAAGTTTCATAGGGTAAGCACTAGGCAAAAGTCAACTTGGACTTGATTTCTTCAAAACTCTTTTCAACCTTCTCTGACCATCTAAACTCTGAATTCTTCTTGTTTAGCTTAGTTAAAGGTGTAGCTATGGAATTGAATTTTTGAATGAATTTTTGATAAAATGAAGCTAGACTATGAAAGCTTCTCACATTGGCTGCATTGGTCAACAGCAACCACTCAAGAATAGCTTTAACTTTCTCATCATCAACTTAGATACCCCCATTGGATACAACATGTCCGAGGAACATAACCTCATTTTGGTAAAACACGAATTTCTTCAAATTTCCGAACATATATTTAGCTTGGAGAATATGAAACATTGACCTTAAGTGCTCGACATGTGAGGCGAGGTTAGCACTTTTCACTCAAATATTGTCAAAGTAAACCATAACGTACTTACCAATCAAAGATATCATAACATGATTCATAAGCCGCATTAAGGTGCTTGGTGCATTGGTAAGTCCAAAGGGTAATGTCATCCATTCAAAGGGACCATTCTTCATTTTGAAAGTTTTTTTTCACTTGTCTCTAGGTCTCATTTTGATTTGGTGGTAGCCACTCTTTAAATCCACCCTTGAGAAGACTTGTGCACCATGTAATTCATCCAACATATCATCCAATCGTAGTATTGGATACTAGTACTTGATGGTGATTTTATTGGTAACTCGATTGTCAATGCACATTTGCCAAGAGCTGTCCTTCTTTGGTACAAGTACAGTTGGCATAGTATAAGGGCTCATACTTTCTCTAATGTAGCCTTGATCAATCAAATCATCTACTTGTCTCTTGTGTTTAACTACTTACTCTAGATTGAGACTATAGACAAGTTTATTAAGCAGAGCTACTCCAGGTTAGAAGTCAATGCAATGCTTAATACCTCTGATAGGGTCTAACCCTTTCGATAGCTTATCAAGGAATAGGTCGGCATACTCTTGGAGCAAGGCTTGTACTTTGGTTAGCAATGCTCTGACTTCTTTAAGCTCAAGTAGTTTTTTGACCAAGAAAAAAGATATACTTCTCGGACTTAATGGCCTTAGAGAATCTAGCTTAGGAAATCACCAGCAACTTTTTCTGTAAGGATTTAGACATCTTAGCTTAGGATTCCCAAACTTCTTTAAGGCTCATTAGGGTCAATACCACTTTCTTGCCATCCCTGTGGAACATATAAGTGTTCATATATCCATTGTGGAGTACTCTTAAGTCGAACAGCCATGATCGGCTAAGAAGTATGTAGGAGGCACACATGAGTAGGATGTTACTCAACACCTTGTCCTTGTATTTATCACCAATAGTAATCAACACTCTAACATGCTTGGTAATAGGATGTCATCCCTTCTCATTAAGTTAGTATATCTTGTAAGGTTTGAAGTGAGAACAGGTTAGCAATTTTAGAGCCTTTGCCATTCCTTGCACTATCATATTGGTACAACTCTCTCCATCAGTGATCAAAGCATATAGGTTTCCATTTACTCGATAGTTCATGTGGAAGAGATTCTCTCTTTATTCATTCTCATTATTAGTAAAGGTATTAAGAGATCTTCAAATAACCATGCAGTATTCTCATAACTCAGGTTGGATTAGGGCATTGGAACTCATCTAATAGATGTCCAACATCTTTCTCCTCTTCTCCTTCACTTGCACTTTCTACCTCAATCTGTAGTGTCTCGCCTGTGATAGTCATCATACGTTTGCTCAAACATTGACTAACAACATGTTTAAACATAAGGCATTTGAAACACTTGGTCTCTCAAGTCTTCTATCTTGAGCTCTGACGTTAGTCCTCCTTGACCTCAAGCTCTTTGACCTTAGCTTCACCTAAGCCCTCATCAGGTCTACTTGGAGCTTAATCTCAATTGTTTACCTCGAAATTATAATGGGCTTCGTCATATCTTAGTTGGTTCGGTGTGTTAGAACTGCTTGGCAAACCAAGTCGGTTCGATAGAGTTGACTTTTCCATTTCCTTTCAACCATTTGGGCAATTCAAATGGCCTCATTTAAAGTCCCAAGTCCCTACACCTCTACTATGTTTCGAATTTTAAGCTTTAACCTAGAAATGAACCTTACCACTATCTATGCTTTTGGCTCATCGACATCATATCGAATCATTAACAACTGGAACTCTTGAACATATTCATCAACAAATTGGCTACCTTGGTTAAGTTCTTGAAGGTGTCAAAAAGTGTCTTGTTAGTAATGCTTAGGAATAAATCTACTCCTTAGAACTTATTTCATTCCATTCTAGGTTTGTATTTCTCATCGGACTCATTGACATATGGTCTACAATTTCTTCTACTACATTGCTACATACCTAAAAAACTTTAAGGCAACTACTCAGATATGTACTACATCCTCTTAATCATAGAAATCAAATGTCTTCTCAACCTTCTCTTTCCATTCCATATATTCATCGACACCAGTGGATCTAGAGAAGCTCAGAACTTACACTTTAATGTACTTAATCATTAGAGGAGCATAGAGCTTACGTTCTTCATGTTCAGGGAATTGCTCATCCTTACCTTCACCATCTTCTACGTCTTAACTTCTCTTAACTCAAGTCTCCATTGTGTATATCCATCAGCTTGGATAGGTCGCACTTGTGGTGCATTCATAACACTAGGAGCTCAGATTTCCATACCTTATCCTCTTAGTCTACTCATACAACTCATTCTCATTCAGCATTTCTTTCTTGAGGTTGAGCTTCCACTAATCTTTGTACGGCTATAGCTAATTTGGTCACAATGGCAATGAGGTTTTGTATCTATTCGTCTATGGTTTGATGAGTCTGTTGTTCAATACGACCACAACCAAGAATATCACTCTTAACATCACCTATCTCTCCTTGTACAAGACTTCAATAAGTTGACAACTCATTAAAAATTCCACACAATACTTGCTAAAAACTATATCGTACAACAACTTCAATAACTTACTTTATTTTTGAAATAGAGAAATAGAGTACAATAGAGAATGAGAACTACTTCAAAACAACCACTAGAACACTTAGCTTTTAATTGTAACCTCAATCTCTGATACTAGAATATATGGTGTATATAGGAGCTATGTTATCACTATATCTTACCATAGTAAGATAGATGGGTCCTCAGAGATATCGAAGAAGTACGAAATGGAATGGTTTTTCAATATCAGTAGCTTCATGAAGCAACTCATTAGATATGATGCACAAAATGAACTCAACACAACTTAGTCTCAGGTTAATATGACGCATAAGCAAAGAGATAAGGTATATTCGCTACTAAAAACACTAGATAAGAGTGTAAGATATAAACTTGGAGAAGGTTATCTTGCAAGAACTCAAAGAGGAATATTCATAAGCAGTATGATGATGATAATAGATAATTCTAGCTATAAATGATAAGGGACTATTTATAGTAAGTTCCTAAGGAAACAAGGAAATGTGTGAAATTACATAAAATGGTAATTAAAGATTAAAGAAACTTAGTACATTGCTAAAAGGGGCAAATGAGATGTTTAAGGTAAAGAGAATCTAGTATAATGTCAGAAAAAGTGAAGACAAGTGGTAAGTTGTCATTGCATTCTTACATTAGGTAGAGAAGTACTAGGGTTGAGCTATTTGGAGGCAGCAATATGTCGGTAAAGGAAAGAAGCAAAGAGGTTGGCTTTCAAGTTCTCAGCACATAACAGGTCGATATTAGGGTGCTTGGCATATAGGCAGGAGATATAGTAGATTAGAGTTTGTCTGAGCTTGGTATTTAAGGAGTTCATCATACCTTCTTGGTATTAAAGCTCATCAGTGTCGAGCTGAGCATAGGATCCTTCTTGCTAGACCTTGTAGGCCCTTGAGACAAGCTCGTATGAGAGGTTCGGAGGTTGGCATTCCCTCAATTTGGGATGTGTAGAGGTCAGTAATTTTCATTGGTACAAATCTCACTATCAATAATTAAAGTAGAGAGTTTATGATTTACCTTACAAGTAGTATGAAACAAAATCTCACGTTGCTTTTCTTGTTGATCATGTTCTATGCTAAGAGCTTAGTGAATGACCAATGTGAGCATGTCTTCCTCTAGATTTTCATCTCTTGTAACTTCCACCTTTACTCTATCATCCTTATCTCTTGTAACTTCATCAGCTTCTTATACTTCAAAGGTCAGTACTTCTCGTTTAATGACCATAATTCGTCGATTAGGGCATTGGGATGCAATATGTTGCAAACCCTTACATTTGAATCATTTTATTTTGCTCGTTTTCCTTCTAGAAGTCTATCCATTTTCAAATTACTTCCCTATTCCTCCTTATTCTAACCTCACTCCTTCACCATGTGATGATTGCACTTACTTTTTGCTCATTAGTGAGGTAACAAGCTTCCTATTACTTCCATGTACAGGTCAATTAACTTAAACAGGTCAGCAACCATAAGTACAATAAGGTCAGTTCCTTTTTCGTCTTTCAACTTGTTAGGTGACTTTAATAGTTTCCTCAAGGGTATGAATAGATAGCATGTCAATAACTTCTCTAAGTTCATCTTTCAATCCTCCAACAAACCTAGAAACAACTTTGGCTTTGGGCTTGTCTACTTTACATCTAATCATCAGTATTTGGAATTCTTGCACATGTTTGTCGATAGTTCAATTCCCTTGTCTGCCATGCACAATTCCTTTCATCACAGCTTAAGTATGTACCCTTCATTGTCCTTTTGTCTCCATCATTATGTGTAACTTCTTCCACTACATGAGGGCATAACCAACGAATGCTAGGGTAGTAAGTCTAACCTTATCATCATCAATGTACTAATAACACTCAAACGTCTTTTCAACTCACTCTTTCTAGTCTAAATATTCATTAGCATTTTCACTTCCTAAAAAGCTCAGAATTTAGATGTTCATGTTTTCTAACCCTTAGGGAGCTCAGACGTTTCACTCTTCCTTAGAATATTCTTTCTTGAGCTCTCTTTATTCCATATTTTCTTCATAGTTCATCCTTTGATGGTTTAGTCATTCAAGTCTCCTTTGAAAGTGTCGAGCAAGGTAAGGCACTTGATTAAGTTAGTTCTTATGCTGTGCAGCTCTGGGAGCTTAGGTCATTCTCTCCTCATCTTCATACAACTCTTTCACTTCACTTTTGTCTTCTTCTATTAGCTTTAACCTTTAGTTAATGGGTTACTTAGCTCTTTGAACTCGCAGATGATAAGTTAGGTAGACTACTTATCGGCATAGAGCACCATAAGCTCGGTGAGCTCCTTAATTAGCTTAAATGTTCACTAGGGTAATCTCTTTAGCTCAATTCTTAGTTAGGTAATAGTCAGTCACTCTGATGGAAGCTACCCCTTGCATAAATATCATATTGTCCATCATATTTGTAACTCGATCAAATTGTTCATCTATTGATTGGGGTGCCTACTCTATATGATGACCTCTACCCAGAGCATCGCTATCATTATCATCAACAACTACATTCACACTAGGGTCAGTCATCTTCTTAACCCCAACAATTACCATATCACCAAACTTAATAACCAATAATTACCACCTTTAAAAACATAACAAACTTGAATTACAACCAAACTCCACTTACTACCCTATTTCACAAATCAAGATTAGAGTGTAAAAAGACCTCTACCAACTACTCAATCTTAGGTCAGGTAAAACATTTGAAGCTATAACCACCATGACTCTAAACATAGAGTACTATAATTCCTTAATACTTAATACTAATTTAACTTGATATCAACCTAGAAATGACAAAACAGAAAATACCTAAACACAACCAACATTCGACATAACCACTCGTCTACTGTTGTAACCTTTCTTGAAAAGGACCTAACTCTCGACCATATCCAAAACCATAAGCTTTGATACCAAGACGATATGCTTTTAAAGAGGGCTTAGCAATTTGTGAGCCATTTGTGATGTGACACAACACTTAAGTACAAGGCCTATGACTCATCGGATGTGACTCATTAGTCCAAGTTATAGAGTTGTTCACCACAATCCATGCTAAAGAGATTGATAAGAGCTAGGGGAATCAAGGTTCTCAACTTTACAAGAGTAAGAAGAAACAAACTTAGAGGGAATTCATTAGCAAAATTAGGTAAGAGTTTGATGACAACAACTATCAAAATAGGGTATTTATACTTGGTGCGCAAGGGTTGCAACACTATAGCTAAATAACTAAAAACGTAAGAAAATTATAAATGTACAAGTATAAATGAAAGGATAATTATGTAATCTTTTAAGAAAGAGAATATCCTATTTGCCAGAACGTGCTTGTGGGGAGTGGGCCACGTATCATTGTAAGAGAGGTTATAGCACATTTTACTAACAAATTCTAACACTCAAAGATTTAGTTCATATTGGTTGAACATTTGTATAGTTTAGCTGGGGAAACTAATGATAAGGGGTGATCCTTAGACTTGGTTGGAAATGTTGGCCTTTGAGTTGGCTCGAAGAAATCGAAAATCTAAGTTATGCTCTAAACAACTAGAAAGCTCAGAAGATCCTATAGGTTGAGTAGATCCTTTGAGTCAATAGGTAAGGAACTAGTTCGATAGATGAAGATCTAAGTAGTTAAGTTGTTTGAGCCTCTTACTCTTACTCGGGTGAGGGAACCTAGTTCCAAATTCCTATTAAGCGCTATATGAACAAATACATGGAACTTTTGTTGAAGGATGGAAAGGTAATGCTAGGTTATGTCATGGAATTCATGACCAAAGGAAGATAGAGGTCATGGTTGCTCCTTAAGGCTATTCAAAGGGAGTTGAATCGACGGAGATCATCTGAGGCTCTAAAGAGCTTGGGTTGTGGACCAAATAAATTGGCTTAGCTTGGGGAGCCCTATATGCTAAGTTGATTGGTCTCATGCCCAATATGGTTTACCTATGTCCAAAATTGACTATCAAAGCATGCCTCCTCCCCTTTAACCCCTTAATCTCATTTGCATTGGAGTAATAGATGGAGTAATGCTTTAGCCATGCCATAGGAGTCTTATGAGCTAAGTGCTTTAGGCAATCTATTGTGAAACAATAGGCTTCTATGGGCGTTTTTAACCTATCTCTACATAGATGGGTAGAGGTTGTAAGCATGCATACATTGCCCTAAGGAGCCTTTTTTAGTAGGCCAAGCACTTAAGGCATGGTGTGTTCTCTCACATATGAAGCCCCTACCCCTGAGAACTTATTATAATGATTAACTAGTTAGAGGGAGGCTTGATAGTAGATGTTTTGCTAAGCTTTAGTGAAGTAGATAAGTTGCTTTTATTAGGTCATTGTAGATCTTTAGGGGTGATTGTGAATAGTTGTGGTATCATATTGATTGACATGATTTATCTAAAGGTAGGTAATTTGGGAATTCATACCCTTACATGTCTTATCACATCTTTGTCGCTTCTTCGGATGGATAAACATGTATAGTTGTATTTAGGTTCCATATGTATGGCTATTATAAAATTGTTTTTAGAGCAACGTTTTCCAATACTCTATTAGCCAGTAGGCATTAAAGGTTGGTTGTCAAGATTGAATTCTTCCTAGTTTTGATTCATTTTTCTTAATCTAGTTGATATTAAATCCTAATGTATTTAATACTAACTCTTGACTAATTGTTAAGAAAAACTTGTTTTTTTAATTTAAAAAAAAATTGTTCGAAGTTGCCATTTGATCAGAGTTGGGAAAAAAGAGTTTAGTTATAACCAATCAAGTTGATTGATTATAATTTAGCTACTAGTCTTTTAATAAAACTAATTTTTTGAAATGGTTTTGAAAACCAGAGAATTGAGTTCGGGGGCTAACTTTTTTAAACCCTTAATAGGTGCCACTTTTAATATTCTAAATTTAATTCTATTTTTCAAAATATCTTTTAAGGAACTTATCTATTTCAAAAGTGGACAATGAAATAACATCCATTGAAAATTATCTAAAAGGGGAAAACAATTTTTATTTCATCTTTTAAATCACCTTGTATGTACGAGTGCCTATATAATAGCAATTCGAGATTAAATTTCTATAATTCGTTTCCCAAAAACTTTTATGTGTGTTGGTTTATTTTAATTTCTAAAAACTAGTTGAATATACATTTTATTCGGTTTGGGTTTATTTAAGGAATATTATAAAGGGACCTAAATTTATTTGCTTTTATTTTTGAAAATTCTAAAAATATCCTAATTTTCAAAAAGTTGATTTTATTGTGTGTGTGTGTATATATATATATATATATATATTGTGTAATGGATTTTTCTAAGTAGCAAAACGTTATTCACTTTTTTATTATCATTTTATTTTTTTTTTTGTTCTTTGTTTTTACTTGAAGAAGGAAAATAAAATAAATAAGAAACTAAGCTTCCTATGTTGTTCTTTTTTCTTTTCCTTTCTTCTTTTTTTTTTTTACTTCTTCTTTTTCTTTTTTTTTTCAAATTTTTTATAGTTACAAATTATTATTGCAATAAATTGATAAATAATATATATAATAAAATAAAATAAAATACAAGACAATGCAATGTAATACAACATAAGTAAAGGGTCAGACTCGGACTGTAGTGCATAGGTTGAACTTGGGTTCAAACGGATGTATGGATCAAGTCATTAGGTCGGATCTGGGTTAATGTAAGGGAAGAATAGAAGTGGCTAACAAAGCTCCTTTGGGGTAGTTCTACTAGCTAAAACGAGTAGGGAAGAGGGGATTCACATAAATTTCATTAGGTTTAGTGGATGTAGGGAGAGTACCATGGTTGATGGTGGTCATTTGGGTGGTGGTTGGAAGTGGTGGCTAGCAATAGTTTAGGTGGTGCATGGTGGTTCACTGGGGTTGCAAGGGTAGTGTAGTTAGGGGCTTCAAAGTACAGTAAATTCGATCGTACACTTGGTTTTGATTTAGGTCATGTATGGGTAGATATTCGAGAGTGGTAGCTGTCATAGGTTAGGGTTTGGAAGGTAGAGTTTGAGGTTTGTTTGGTAGTAGTTGTAGAGGTCACGACAATTGATGAAATTGGTTAGAATGGAATGCTAGGGGCTTAAGGAAGCTCATGGTGGTGGTGAGCTAGCTTAAAAAGCTATAAGCTGAGGCGAGAATCTAAAGAGAGAAAGGATAGGTGCGACTAAAGAGAGAGGTTGGGGATGATAATGTCTTTGAGAGCTTTAGAATGAAAATTGATGGTAAAGGGTAGCTTGCTGACCTCAATTTATACTAAATAAACAAGTATAAAGTTAGGAAATACTCTGACTATAATTTAATTTGAAAAAAAAATCAAGCATTTAACGGAGCTTGGATCTTATGATTTTAATTCAATTCGAGTGAATCATTAGTGAAAATGGTTTTATTTATGTCTTAACATGCCATAAAGAAACAATGGAAGCTTCCAAAACCATTAATGGAGCTTGAATTAAGCTTGGTCAACTCAAGTAATAAATCACACATTCAAGATTTTCCATTTCTTTACCTCTATTCTAACCACCTTTTGGTGCAATCACGAAGAAAATTGCATAAAAAATGGCCTTGAAGTAGTGATGCCAAGTTGGTTTTGCATGGGAAAAGGTGAGAAAAGGAAAGAAGGGAAGGAAGAGGCTTGTTGACGTGGCGCCACGTAATTGAATAAATGTATGCCATGTTTTAGGCATCGACATGTGGCCCTATCCACGTATACCTTGCTATGGAAAAAAAAAAAGGCATAAAGTTCCTATTAGGAGACTTGAACCCATAATTTCTTGCTTTTATTGTTTCCAAGACTAAGTATTGAACCATATGGGCTATTAGCCTATGCGCTAATAACCTATGCAACAAAAATACATTTAACTTATAAAACGACCTGAAAAACCTATGAAATAAAATGCTACTCAATTAAATTATTTACAATTTTAAAGACTAATTCGCTAAAAATAATTTATCCACTTGAAAATCTAATTTACCTAATAATTCTACCTTTCTATTTTTCATTCATAAATTTTTTCTATTTTCAATTTTTTTTAGTGTTTTCTAATTTTTTGAACTTTTTCTAAATTTTCCATTATTTCTATTTTTTTTTTAATTTAAGACCCTTTTCCTTATTCTAAAAAGTAAAGAATTCTAAAATTACAAGAGGTAAAAATGGGTTGTCTACTATTGCCCCTGAAGTTTGAGTAAAACTTTGCTATAAATACAAAAGAGACACATTTTTGCATTGAGGATAAATTCACCCTAAGAAGCGCTACAACAAGCTAGTTGTCCTAGGCATGATCCATTAGGGATTTAGTGAAAGGTGAAAGATGAAGGGAGAGAAGGCACTTTAAGAACTAATTAGAGTTGGCTTTAGAACGATGCAATGCCTTAGAAGTTAGCTAGAATACTAAAATGGAATTGAATTGAGGGTAGCACTCCCTAAGCTGGCAAGAATCCTAAAATGGAATTGAGCTAGTAAGAGCCTTAAAATGATACTAAATTGAGGGTAGTGCCTTATGAGTTGGCAAAAACCCTAAGTAGGAGTATCTCTAGAGAACTAGTAACCTAAAAGTAGAATTAATTTAGGAAACCTAGTCATGAGTTGACTAACCTAGGTGGGAGTGTCTCTAAGAGATTAGTAACCTTAAATGGAAAATCTATTTGAGAAAACCTAGTCATGCTTTTCTAAGCTGACTAACCTAAGTAGAAGTGTCTCTAAGGGACTAGTAATCCTAAATGGGAATTAATTTGAAAACTTAGAAGTGCTACTTTGAGCCGACTAACCTAAGCAGGAGTATCTCTAAGAGACTAACAACCTTAAATGGGAAATCGATTTGAGAAAACCTAGAAGTGTTTTTCTAAGATGACTAACTTAGGTGGGAGTGTCTCTAAGGGACAAAAACCCTAAATGAGAAACAATTTGAGAAAACTTAATCGTGCTCTGTTGAGCTCATTAACCCAAGTGAGAGTATCTTTAGAGGACTAGTAACCCTAAATGAGAATCAATTTGAAAAGACCTAATCATACTCCTTTGAGCTCACTAACCTAGGTAAGAGAGAGTGCTCTATGCTAAATCTTAAAAACTGGTTAGAAATGGGGAAGTGCCCTATGGGCTCGCTAAAACCCTAAGAGAAACATTGAGTTGAGATTGTGTTTTATGAGTTGACTAAAACCTTAAAAAAATGAATTGAAAATGGGTTAGCTAGAACCCTAAAGAAAAAGGAGTTAGTATAAAGTCTTATGACCTAACTCGAAGCCCAAAAAGTGATTAAGAAGGGGGGAAGGTATCCTAAATGCTAGTTACTATCCTAGGAGATAAAGGCTTAATGCAAAATGCAATGCTTGAAACCAATATGCTAAAATTATGTACAAGCACTTACTTGGCTTTGTTGATAGCCCCTAAATCATCAAACCTTTTCTCAAAAAGTCTAATTAAAACTAGCTAACTTGTTCTTCGAAATAGATTCAAACCTCTTGGAGACATCAATTTTCTATTGTCAACCTAACTAGTCTTAGCATGGAGCACATAAGGCTTCGCTAGCGCCCTCACGATTGAGAAATCATGGAAATCAACCTAACATAGAATGTCATCTCAAATAGAAAAACCAATGTTTCCACTCATCAATGAACTATCTTTCATATACTTTAAGCCAAAACTAGGCCTTTATCCCTAACTGATAAGTATCTGCCATGAGGTGTTTGCTCAACTAGATTTTGCCTTACCATGAAAAATAGACAATAAATCTCCCCATCAACGAGGATCAATTTGTAATAAAGTATTTAAAAGAGTTTTGTTCATTATCAATGTTGTATAAATCACTTTTATCTTTTCTCATGCTTATAGTATATAGGTCTTATTTAAGTAAAGTAAGAGAATAGGACCTTTTGATGGAGCGAGAAAAGTGATAGACACTATTCCAATGTTGACAATTGCTAGGAATACTAACTTTTCTTATAGAGAATAAAAATTAGATTGTAGTAATATTTAAAATCACTAGCATTTTTGTGTTTGAAATAAGAATTTTCATTGATTTTCGTGGGTAATACAACTTTATTACATCAGCATAGACAGGGTCCCTCAAATCTGGACCATCCATTTGTGATAAAATTAAAGGCCCTCTAAGTAACACTTGCTTCATGATATAAGGACCTTCGTAATTTGGAGTAAACTTTCCTCTACAATCATGTGCATTAGAGATAGCCTTTCTCAACACTACATTACCCTCTTTGAAGTTCCAGGGTTGTACCTTCTTATTAAAAGCTCAAGCTATTCTTTGTTGATAACATTTATTGTGATATAGGGTTGTCAATCATTTTTCATTAATCAAGTTCAACTACTCGATGCGCTTCTTTACCTAATTAGCCTCATCTAATTGAGTTTTTGATAGCACTTTAAGAGACGAGATCTCGATTTCCACTAGTAATATTGCTTCGATGCCATATACTAAGGAGTAAGGTGTTGTCTCTATCGATGTTTTGATAAAAGTTCGATAGGCTATGAGTGCAAATGGAAACATCTCATGCCAATCCTTATATGTAATAGCCATCTTTTCAATTACTCTTTTGAAATTTTTGTTGGCTACCTTAATGGCTTCGTTTATCTAGGATTGATAGGGGGTAGAGTACCTGCGGATGGTCCTGAATTGTCAACACAACTCTAACATGAGTTTGTTGTTGAGATTTGTGCCATTATTAGTACTGATTGTCTTTAGAGTTCCATATCAAGTCAAGTCTCTCTTGATGAACTTGACCACTACTCCTTTAGTAACACTTGAATAAGATGGGGCTTCAACCCACTTACTAGAATAATTGATGGTGGTTAGTATGAAGTAATAACTATTAGATGCCTTTGGAGTAATTGGGTCGACGATGTCTATACCTTACACTGAAAATGGCCATGGTGCTGATAGTGTATATAATTCTTGTGATGGAGCATTTATCTTACTTACATAAACTTGGCACAAATGACAGTGTCTGATGTGTTTGATGTAATCGCCTTCTATGGTTAACCAATACTATCCCAACCTCATAATCTTCTTGGCGAGCATGTAGCCCTTCATATGGGGGCCACATGCTCCCTCGTATACCTCCTTTGTCAAAACTTGGACTTCTCTATTGTCTACACAAGGTAGAAGCATACTGTCAACTGATCATCGGTACAAGGTGGACATACTAATTAAGAATTAGGTGGCTAGCCTCCTAATCATCTTTATGTCTTTTTTCTTATCTTCATTAGGATATATGCCTTGTTGCAAGAACGTTTTGATGTCATGGTATTAACGCTTTTTGTCTTGCATACCTTCAATTGACAAGTGGCTAAATTTCGATCACGTTTAATACAAACCAAGGACAAGGACAAACAAGGCTGGCCGTAGGTGTGGTAGGTCCGATCCTACCGAAGGAACGAAAAGTAAATGGGAGTTGATGTTTTAGCAAATCTCGCCTACTAACTCTGCGGATATGACGTACCGTAGAATCACACATGGACCTAAGACGCTCAATCCTTGCTAAAGGGATTGGTAAGAGCTGGTAAGGGAGAGAACTTTCCTAAAGAAAAGACTCAAAAGGGGTTTTTCATTAATTCTGATATATATCTATATTGTTACAAACGTTGCTATTTATAGTACGTCCTAAACCTTAATGGCAAAACTGTAAATAATGTACAAGGCTTTAAACCCTAAAGAATTGGGCCCAAAAATAAAATAAAGACAAACGAGTACAAAAATATAAAATTGTGTGTTTTACAGGAAGAAGTCGGCATGTGGTCATTTGGCATGCCTTGGAGGTATTTTCCTAATGCTTGGCCAAGTAACCAAAGAGGTTGGCCCATAATTGCCAAGTGCTGAAGTCAGTTGGCAATAGTCTCTCCAAGCTATGTTGAGTGGATCCAACCTTCAATAACGTGATCTCTCAGCCACTAAGTCAACAACAGACTTTGCCGAGTGAATCCAACTCTCGAAAATGTGATATCTTGGCTTATTGGCAAGTGTAACATTGAGTAATTAATTGGTCAGGCATGTATGAGGATTGATTGTTGTCTTAGCCTTCTACTTCTCGATACTCTATCTACAAGGAATAGTATTATTCAGTTCGATAGACAGAATGGGTCGATCGGCAAGTAGATGATCCTGGCTTTGATAGTCGGGTTGGGTCAGTATCTCGAAGCCTATCATTTCCTCTCTCTTAGAGAAGTTTTGACTTGAAACTTGGTAAGTGGTCGCTTCGGATCCCTTTAAGGTCAAACACTAACTGATAAAGTTTAAATTTAAACATAGTATACTTCAGTTCTTGCAACATGGGCATCACCAACAAATGCTCCCTCCACTCGTCATGGGCTCTATCAACTATACCTTGATAGTCCCGGCAACTATCAATAATGAGAAGCAACATGATCTCAAGGTCATACAAAGAATTAAGGGCTTGTAAATCTTATGTCAACGGGACGTAAGATGGCTCTTCAATGGCAAGTGCTTCCACCTCTTCAAGCTCAGTTGGCTTGAACATCATGATCGCCTCATCAATTTTAATCAGCATTACCCCTGCTTCCTCATAACTCGGCTTTTCCTCCTCGTTTCATCTATACAACTCAACTCTTTCCAATGGGAGAGTCCCAAGGGTTAACATGACATATCCCTTGCATATGTATCCATCACCTCAGCTTTAATAAACTCTAATCCACAATTGATAATAGCTCACAGGTGCGATGCTATATTTGCTTATATCAGTACCATGCAAACATATCAAATGACTTGGATGTAAGATTTCGATATGAGGAAAGCAAACAAAGTAATTCTTGGGGCTACCATCTGTGGCATTTATAGTGGGTAATGGAATCAGTTCAAGAACATAGGGTTTAACCACAAGTTAGCTCGGCCTTTCTCACCTCTACTGCTTGTCTCTCCAGCAACCTTTACCTTTTCCTTTTCTCGGCCTTCCTTCTCGTCAGCTTTTGTTATTTGAGTATTCCTTTGCTGCTTCATTTCTTCTCTAAGCTACCCAAGTTGACCAAGTATAACCCTTAGTTGTTCCTATACATCATAATGGTCGGTACAAATGGTAGATTCTTCTCTTAACGCTAGTTGGATAGCTTCATTTAAGCTTCTTACTCCTGAGGGGTTAACACGTCGGGCAATCTCCGGCCGCAACCCTCTCATGAATCGCGAGATAGTACATGATAGAGATTCATACAATTTACATCGCCGTAGGAGTACTTTATACTCTTAGGCAAATTCTTAAACTCTCATTCGTCCTTACCTCAAGGTAGACAACTCCTCATATAACTCGTCTTGATATGATGCAGGTACAATTTTTTCTCTCATGGCAGGTTTCATTGAGTTCCATGTAGAACTTACTCCTCTGAGGATCCTTCACCTTAATTCATTCTTCCACCAGGTCCTGGCAAGACCTTGAAGTTGATCCTCTATGATATATTTCTTATCATGTTCAGGATACGGGTACTTTTCAAAGACTTTGTTGACTCAAAGTTCCCAATCCAAGTATACATTTGAGGGTCCATAGCCATCAAACATAGGTATTCTTGATCTTATATCTTCATAGTCATAGTCATAGCCATATCTGCTCGGTTGTCATAAGCCATGTTAAATGAAGTTATCACTTCAACAAACTAGCTTAGTTCGCAAGAAATCTTGTCAACACTGACGAACTATCCAACCCTTGTGACTCAATACGGCAACTTGGACGCCTGTACAGCTCAGATCTAGAATTAGCTCGCCTATTTTGCTGAAGCAGGTTGAATGCTTGCACAACTCGGCAGTTGAATAAGCAAACAACTCAGCTCGATAACCTTAGGGGTATGATAGTACGGTACTTCGCTTTGCTTCGATACTTCGGATTGAAATAGCTCAAAAGCTTGATAAAGTTCAAATCCGTCACTACTATTCTTAGCAAATCATCTTGATAAATACAATAATACCTTCTCAGCTACTATCCCAATACTAAAATAGGATAACACATTGAACACTTGAAGAAGTCATATCTTGGCAACAATCCAGATTGGAATTCCTAACCTTTTCTTTAATATTTATATTCAATATGGGACTTATGATGTAAAGGAATTGCAATCCAAATTTTCACTAACCCACTTAAAGGAAATTTAATTGAAACTAAACTAATATCTAGCAAACAAATCCTTGGTATCCCAAACAAACCCAATAAGTAAGCACTTCCTCAAACACAAAATAGAACAGATATAACGCCTAAAGCTCTTGGCCTTATCTGAAACCTTGAGCTCTGATACCAAGTTGATACGGATTGGGGCCAATGACAGATAAGGCTGGTCATGGGGGGTGGTGGGTTCGATCCTACCAAAGGAAGGAAAAATAAATGAAAGTTGATGGTTTACCAAATCCCACGCACTAACTCTATGGATATGATGTACCATAAAACTACACACAGACCTAAGACTTGCTGGATGTGATGCATCGGTCTGAATGATAGGGTTGCCCACTATAATCCTTGCTAAAGGGATTGATAAGAGCTGGTGAGGGAGAGAACCTAGCGAGAGAGAAAAGACTCAAAAGGGTTTTTTTGTTTTTTTTTTGTTTTTTAAATTCCATTGTATATCTGCATTGTTATAAAAGTTGCTATTTATAATATACCTTAAACCTTAGTGACAAAACTGTAAATAATGTACAAGGCCTTAAACCCTAAAGAATTGGGCTCATAAATAAAATAAAGACAAACATGTACAAAAATATAAAACTATGTGATTTTACAGGGTGAACTTGACATGTGGTCATTCGGCATGCCTTAGAAATTGTCTCGCAGTGCTTGGCTGAGTAACCAAAGAGGTTGGCCCATAATTGTTGAGTGTTGAAGTTAGTCAGCAATAGTCTCTCCAAGCTGTGTCGAGTGAATCTAACCCTCAGTAACATGATCTCTCAACCACTAAGTCAACGACAAACTTTGCCAAGTGAATCCAACTCTTGAAAACGTGATATCTCGGCCTATTGGCAAGCATAACGCCAAGTAATTAATTGGTCAGGCATGTATGAAGATCAGTTGGTGTCTCGGCCTTTTGCTTCTCAGCACTCTATCTGTAAGGATAATGTTATTCGGCTCGACAGATAGAATCGGTTGGCAAGTAGATGATCTCGGCTTTAACAGTCGGGTTGGATCGGTATCCCGAAGCCTATAAACGTTGGATATTTGAATCATGGCTGCCAAAGTGGCTAATGCACCATCAAATTGATAATGTGTCCTCAAAATGTAAGTGAAAATGATTTCGTCAAACCTCTCCACTAATTTAGTAAACTGCTAATAGTAAGGTACCAGTTTAGGATCGTTCATTTTATATTCTCCCCAAGCTTGGCTAATAATGAGTGAAGAATCCCCATATACTTCTAATTCTCAGATATCTTTATCCAAGGCCATTTTGAGTCCCATAATGTACGCCTTATATTCAGTAATATTTTTGGTGTATGGAAAAACAAGCCTTATAACTACTAGGAACTGTGCACCTTTAAGGGATATCAATATTGTCCCAATTCCATACCAAGACACATTGGCAACTTTATTACAGAACATCTTCTAGTTCGGGAGCTTTTCACCTTATTCTTTGTCAAATTCACCTTCAGCTACAAAAATGTCTTCATCAGGAAATCTAACTTGTAGTTCCTAAGGAGTATCTTTAAGGCGATTCTCTATTAGTTGATCTACTAGGGCCTGCCTCTTTACTAAATTCTAGTTCACATATGTGATGTCGAACTCTAATAGTAACATTTGCTACTTCAAGATCGTACTAATCAGGGTTAGCTTTTCTGCCAAATACTTCAAGGGATCATGTTGAGTCAGCAATTCAATCTAGTAGTAGAGCATGTATTGTTTAAGCCGATGCATAACCTAGACTAAAGCACAACACACTCTTTCAATTTCAGAATATTTCTATTCCCCCTTCTATAAACTTCTTACTTAAGTAGTATATGGCCTACATTTTTTCCTTCCTCATCCTTTTGCCAAGTATACACCCTATGGACTCTGGTACTATAGTGAGATACAGAAGTAACAACTTCTTAGGTTCAAGAGCTACTAGATTTGGTAGGTTCATGAGGTATTCCTTGATTATTGTGAAGGCTTTACGGCATTCTTCATCCTAGTTTATCTTTGTATTCTTCTTCAGTAACTTAAATAAGGGACAACATTTATTTGTAAGCGGAGATATAAATCGAGCTATGCAGTTCAAATGGCCCAATAAGCCTCTAACCTCTTTAAGTGTACGTGGAGAGGGTAAGTTGATTATTGCTTTGACTTTATTAGAATCCACTTCAGTGCCCCTTTGGCTAATTATGAAACCTAACAATTTCCCTAATGTTACCTCGAAGGTATACTTCTCTATGTTTAGCTTCAATTGAAACTTTCTTAACCTACCAAACAACTTCCTTAGATGATCCACGTGATTTTCCCCTTCTTTTGATTTCCTAATCATATTGTAAACATACACTTCTATTTCTTTATACATCATGTCATGAAAGATTGCAACCATTGCTTTATAGTAAGTTGCCCCAGCATTTTTTAGTCTGAAAGATATTACTTTATAGCAAAATTTGCCCCAAGTTGTAATGGAAGTCATCTTGGTCTTATCTTTTTCAAACATTCAAATTTGATTATACCTAAAGTATTGAGCCTAAATTTTTTTGTTTCTTATTTTAATTTCATTTCCTTTAACTTGATTTAAACTAAACCCTATGCCTATTTAATTTAATCCTTCGACTAAAATTAAAGGAAACTCGATTTCTTTATTTTGAAAAATTTTGGAGTCGTCACCCAATAAAACTGAGAAAGGTAGTTAAACTAGAATTGATTAGGTAGACTGATTCTAATTTAGCAACTGGTCTATGTTTTGAAAACTTTTTCGAAAAGAATTCAAGAAACCAGATTTCTTGAGTTCGAAAGCTAACCTATTAAATCCTAATTAATACTTCTATTAACTTTTTGAAATTAGATTTAGTTTTCAAAATTACCCTTTTTTAAACTAAAGCTTAATCATTGGTAAATAAATTAAATTGGATTTATTTTACAAAAATAGAGCTATAATTAAAAAAAAAAAAAACACTAAAGTTTTTACAAATTTTATGTCACCCTAGAGGTATCTACCTACTAGCTAGTTGAGATCACATATTTGTTGTTCATTTTAAAAAATTTTAGTGAGTTTGTTCTTTTTAATTTTCCTAAAATCGGCGGAGTTTACATTTTAATTTATATATTTTGACTAAAAAATCTAGAAAATGGGTCTTAACTTAAAGTTTTATTTTTTTGAAATCTCTAAAGGAAAGCCTTAGTTCGTAAAAACAGGTTTATTTTTTCTTATTTTTTTAAAGAAAATTTTCTAAGTAAGAAACTCTAAAGACATAATAATTAAAAAATAAAGTTTGGTCTTAAGCTAAAGTATTTTTTTCTTTTACATAGCTTTAAGGTAACTACTAAACGAATTATTAAATAAACTTATGAAAATTAAATAAACCAAAAGAAAAAAAAGATAAATAGATAAAAGAAAATATAAAACTAAACAACTTAACTTACCCAGTTCGTATGGGTAGTGAGCGTGGTTGGGTTTATCGTTAGATCGGACTAATTAGGATCGGGCATTGTTTTAGCAAGGATCTAATAGTGAGGCTGTACAATGATTGTGGAGCAATTGGATTGGTAATGTTATTCGTTGTTGTAGATTGCTAATGGTCAATGTTGTGGAGTGTATTAAGCACTATTCGAGAGTGGATTAAGCAGGGGTTACGTGGAGCAGTTGTAGTAGCTCTAGTTTCGGGTCGAGAGTGAGAGTATAGGGGCTACTGATGTGGGTTTAGGCGAATATGGGTGTTGTTGGATAGAATTGAAAGTATATGGAGTGGCTATTGTTATTGGTCTTATTAGGCACTTACTGGTCGATGGAGAAGAACAATAGTGAGGGTGATTGGATGAATCGTTGCTAGTCGTACGAGAGAGTATGGTGATAGGATGGGGTGTCATATGTGTGTCATGTGTGACTTTTGTTGCTTACATGCTATAAAGGAGGTTGGTCGTAGCTATAAGTGTGGGGGATTGAATTGAATTGGGGTTAACGTATTGTGGGTGGCGATTGACAAAGAAGAAGAAGTGGTTATGGGTTCTATGTTGGACGATGGTTTGGCGTATGTTGTCTAGTGGTGTTTGACTAGTTGTTTAAGTAAGGATCACTGAGTGTATGATGTGAGCTTAGGACCATACGTTACGGCTACTAGGCAAGAGAGTTAGAGCTGATGGTATCATTCAGTTTGGTCGTATCTGATTGGAGTAAGAAGTGGAGTGGTCTGTTGATGTGATCTTGGCCAGGGTTTATGGAGGTTACAATAGTAGGTTTTGCTAAGTCTAATTGGCAATGAAAGTCAGGCACGCAACTATTGTAGGCAATGGCTTTCATTGGGTTGGGGTCTTCGTTAAGTGGTGTTGATGTTGGCTAGTGGTTGGATCGACTGTAGTGTTTGTTATTATGTTACTGTATGAAGGTATGTAACAACTGCTGCATAGAGTTGAATTTAGGGTCTAGGTAAGTATGGAGTGCTATGTTGAGAGAGTGTCAAATCGAAAGGAGCTAATCGAGGTTAGCAAAGCGTAGCTAGGTCAAGATAGAGTTTAATGTGTTTGGGTTGAAGGGGTTGATTAGTGCCTTGCTGTCGAATGGGGATATGTTTAGGTAGTGAGGAAGATGATGATTGCAATAAGGATGGTGGTAGTAGCTTTTTTTTTTTTTTTTTTGTGTGAAAGAAATGAGATCCCTTTTCTCACTACTTTGATCCATATATATACAACTCAAAATCAAATCTTCTAAATCAATTCAAATCTAAATTGATAGAAATCAATCTAGATCCAAATCTTTATCTTATTGGATTTAAAATTATTGTATTAGATTTGTTATGTCTAATAATCATTTGGTTATGATTCTATTAAATCCAAACAATAATAACTCCAATAACTCAATCCAATTTGTTTTATATTAGGATTTTAGAAGACCAAATTTTCTTCTGTTGATCTTTTTTAAAAATCTTTCCTTTTTATTTATTTATCATTATTTTTATTTTTATTTTTTAAATAAAGGATACTTTCTCTAGATAATAATAAAGAAAAAAAAAACTAAAATACAAGGGGGCAAAAATAAGGCATTTACAGCTACCTCTTTACGGTGAAGTTTAAGCAAAGCTTTTTCCTAAAGATAATAAAGACACCATTTTTGCCTTAGGGATGACACTATCCTAAGATGCACTACAATTAGCTAGTTGTTCTAAGTTCAATCCATTGGGGATTTGGCGATAAAAGTTTTGAAAAGAAAGATTATGAGGGTAGCGTTGCAAGAACCTTAAACGACACTAAAAGGAGGGTAATGCCTTATGGGCTAGCAAGAGCCCTAAAAGATACTAAAAAGAGGATAGTGCCTTGTAAGCTAGCTTACCCTAAAAGGATACCAAAAGGAAGGTAGTCTGGCAAACCTAAGTGAATGGGCAAAGTGTTTTTTGAGTTGGCTAAGACTTTAAATGAGAATTTAGTCATGCCTTTTCGAGCTAACTAACTTAGGTGAACAAGCGAAGTGCTACTTGAGTTGGCTAAGACCCTACATGAGAACTTGGTCATGCCCTTTTAAGCTAACTAACCTAGGTGAAGGGGTGAAGTACCCCTTGAGCTAGCTAAAACCCTAAATGAGAACTTGACCGTACCCTTTTGAGTTGACTAACCTAAGTGAATGGGTGAAGTGCTTTTGAGTTAGCTAAAACCCTAAATAAGAACCTAGTTGTGCCCTTTTGAGTTGACTAACCTAGGTAAATCAGTGAAGTGCTCCTTGAGCTAGCTAAGACCTTAAAAGAGAAACGTGAATCGAGATAGTGCTTTATGAGCTAGCTAAATCCCTAAAAGAGAACCCGATCGTGCCCTTCTGAGTTGACTAACCTAGGTAAATGGGAGAAGTACTTCTTAAGCTAGCTAAGATATTAAATGAGAACTTGGTTGTACACTTCTAAGTTGACTAATCTAGTAAATAGGTGAAGCACTCCTTGAGTTGGCTAAGACCCTAAAAGAGAAATGTGGATTGAGATAGCACTCTATGAGTTGGATAGATCCCTAAGAGAGAAATGTAAATCTGGATAGCGTAATATGAGCTGACTAGATCCTTAAGTATAAGGGTCAAATACTTTTTTAGATTGACTTTTGCGCTAAAGACATGTTTAATGCAAATGCAATGTCTTAAAAGAAACCAACTCATTCTTATGCTAAAAGTACCGATACACTTACTTGGCTTTATTGATGGATCCCAAATAGTCAAATCTTTTCTCAAGCAAACTGACAAGAACTAATGCTTACCTTTCAAAACTCAATCTAATCATGAAATGGAATATACAAAGCTCTATTTAGTGGTGAATTCAAGGAAGGTGACCCAAGCATGTGAAATGTCATTGTCATCTAAGCAAAGAGGTTATATCTCAAATTTCTAGCCCTACACATATCCTCAAAATCTTAACTAGTTTCCCTTATAAGTTTTCATGAGTAATGCTCATTTTCTGTGAAATATTTGCTTTTTTGAATATGGCCTTATCCTGAGAAATAGAAGACAAACCTCCTTAACTAGGGAAGGTGAATCGCAATAGAGTATTTGAAGAATTTTTATCAATTATCATTGTTCCAAATTATGTGTTCTTTGTCTCACATTTTTAGGGTGTGAGATTTAGTTGGATAGAGTAAAGAGTAAGACCTTTTGGTGGATTAAGCAAAGGGTTAAGGGTGTTACTTAATGTTGTCAACCACTAGGGATCTGAACTTTGCTTGTAGAAAACGAAAATAAGACCATAGTAATATTAAGATTGCTCGCGTTTCATGATTTGAGTGAAAATTCCATTGATTTTTTAAGGGTAATACAACTTTACTACATTAGCATTTATAGGGTCCTTCAAGTTTGGACCATCCATTTGAGATAATATCAAAGCTCCTTTAGGCAACACTTTCTTTACAAGGTAAGGTCATTTATAATTTGGAGCAAACTTCCCTTTAGAGTCTTATATGTTAGGTAGAACCTTCCTCAATACCATATCTCCTTCTTCCAAACTTCAGGGCCACACTTTTTTGTTAAAAGCTTTAGCCATTCGCTAGTGATAACACATGTTGTCACACTGGGTTATTAATCTTTTCTCATTAATTAGATTCAACTGCTCGATACACTTCTGATGGGTTATCAACTATTAGCCCAATCACTTACGCACACTTTAAGGGCTTCTAGTCCTTCACTTAAAGGATTCTCTCGCATTAACCTCCGACGACGAGAAATTATATGCTGAAGGAGGATGGCCGAATTACCTGGGAGCTCTGAATGGTTGTTCTTTGCTTTGTTCGTTATTTAACAATGTTGACGTTCCTTAGGTTAAGAGCTCCATACCGAGTGACTAAACTAACAACTGTCGAGTCTTCTGTTGAGTAAATGAGGCTAACTCTTGGCCGAGTATTTCTCTTTCGGCCTCCTACTTACTCTCCTGGTATCTCCTTCACGTCTCGTCCTCTATCTCCGTACGTCTTGACTCCTCCTGCTTGCTATGCTCAAAGAATCCTAGTACGAAACCAATGTCGTGCTGTCAACTATTCGTTTTATCTAACATTGTACTATTTTTCCCTTTTTGTCTTTTTCCCCTTTTACCTTTTTCATATGTGCTAGGATTTCTCCTTTTATATATACATTCTTGTAATTTCTTTATTTTTAATGTTTCCTTACAGACTTACTATAAATAGTCCTTTCTCCTTGTAAGCCGGAATCACCTTATCTTACCTTAGACTTGTACATTGAATATTTTGTTCTTGTGAGACAATCCTCTCCAAGTCCTTTCCTATACTCTCATCTAATCTTATCAAGTAGCTCAAGATTAGTGGCAAGTAGTCCTTGACATCAACTTGTGCATCATATCAAGTAAACTATCAAGGGATGTTGTGTTCGTTGGTATGTTATATCCTTCGAACAGCTTCACATTAGCTACTATAGTTAGTTTTCAGACTGATTCACCCTGTTTTTCTTCAATATCTTGAAGGACTCATTGGTTTGAATTCACTACCATAAGCCTTAGTGATAATTGAGTTCTTAAGTACATCATATAATCTTGGTATCAAAGATTGAGGTTATGACCCAAAGTTGTGTGGCAATAGTCCCTACTTATTTGCTAGTTGAGATACTTTATTTTCATTTGGAAGAACAGAGCAAGTCACAATTTGAGTTTGAATGGTACTTATGTATGTGTGAGTAAAGGTTTCCTATGTGAAGAGTATTTTCTAAAGCTTTGTTTTGAGAATGTCAAATCCTAGTATTTAGAGAGAGATTAACGATGCTGAGAATAATGCTCATGGTAGTAGTTGAGTTATCTAACAAACACCATGTATTACCGACAAGTAGATACAAGATCTTATTGCTATTGTGGCCAACTTAGCTATCTTAGTAAACAAAGTCTTAGAGATTGGACCACATGAGAGAGTTGCAGAGCAAGGTTGAGAGATGAGAGTTAGGCCGAGAAGGTAGATGAATGAATGAGTACTATAAGCCTTTCTAGTGAACTAAGCACCATTATAGCGTACCGATAGAGCCACGGGAAGAAGGTTGGAGTTGGATGAAGTGGAAGAGTATGAAGAAGAAGAAGACCAGTATGTCAAGATTGATGAGCGTGAGCTTAGAGTGCCGAGAGGTGCCAAACACCTCAAGGTATAGATTCTAAGCTTCAATGATTTCGCCAGTGCTAATGACTACCTTGATTGGGAGGAGAAAAATTGAAAAGATATTCGACTTTTATGATTATGAAAATGCTGTCTATATACAAGTGGCAACATTAGAATTTTCTAGATATGTGACAACGTAGTGGAAGAAATGGCAAAAGGTTCGCTTGAAGGCCTGACGCGAAGTCCAGACATGGAATGAAATGAAGAGAGTCATAAGAAGTTGGTTCGTTCCCTAACATTATGAACAAGTTACTTTTAGATGGCTCCAAGACCTAAGGTAGGGTAACAGATCTGTAGATGACTATGTCCGAGAGTTTTAGTTGCTTATGATCCGATGGAATGTCAATGAACCTGAGACACGAAATATAGCACGATTCATCTGTAGGCTAAGGACCGAGGTTGGTAACATAGTGGAACTGTAAAGTCTTATGACTTTAGATAAAGCCATCCGAGTGGTACAAAGAGTCGAAAGACAAAGGTAGAACCAGGCAAGTCGGATGCCGAGTAGATGACCCATACTATTGAATAGTCGACCCATACTGCCGAATAGGGGCGGCTTGTCGAGCCGATTAGGGAATGACTAGGTATCAAATAATTCCAGGTTAGAATGTTAAGGACCTATGCCGAGCCGACCAAAAGAAGGCCAAAGCAAAAGTTAAGCCAAGGAACTTGAGGTTCGAAGAGACCTAGGTTAGAGCTCAAGAAAAAAGACTCGAGAAATTAAATGCTTTGAATGTCTCGATTATGGACACGTAGCCAGTCAATGTTCGAACTGCCAAGTCATGACCATAAAGGGAGACAAGCCCCAGTTTGAAGTAGAAAGTGTTAATGAAGGAGATGAAGAAGTAAGAGTCGAATAGATGTTGAAAGAATTTTAGGAAGACCCTAATGTCGAGATGTCTCCCGAGGGTGTTGTTGAGAACTGTTTTGTCATTAGACAGTCTCTTAGTGCATTTGTAGCATAAGAGAATGAGCAGAGGGAGAACCTCTTCCATACAAATTGCCGAGTGAATGGAAAGCTATGCGCCTTGATTATTGACGGAGAGAGTTGTACCAACGTCATAGCTCAAGTGGTAGTCAAAGCTAAGAAATTGCTAACCTTCCCACATCCTAAGCCATACAAGATTCACTAGCTAAACGAGAAAGGAGGCTTATATGTTGCTGAGCAAGTTAAAGTGCTGCTTACTAATGGTAATAGGTACATGGATGAAGTATTGTTTGATGTCCTTTCAATGTGTGCTTCTCATATGTTACTCGGCTGACCATGGCTATTTGACTTAAGGGTGTTGCATGATGGGTATAGAAATACCTACATGTTCTAGAAGGACGGGAAGAAAATTATGTTGACACCCATGAGTCCTAAGGAAGTACAAGAAGCCTAAGAAAAGGTTGCTAGATCTCTATAGTGGAAGTATTTAGTGATTTCCTAAGCTTAATTTGCTTGAGAAGTCAAGGCTGACAACTTTGTGCTCCTCTTAGCCAAGAGACTCTTAGAAGTTAGAAAAACTAAGAACTTACCTGCTAAAAGGCAGTAACTACTTTAGACTTTGCCAACCTATTCCTTCCCAAGATGTTGAAGGGTTTACCTCCGTTGAGAGGTATTAAACATTATATTAACCTACAACCAGGACCTTCCTTACCAAATCGACCCACTTATAAGCTCAATCCCAAGCAAGTAGTTGAATTGAAGAAATAGGTAGATGAGTTGGTAGATCTCAGATATGTCAATAAGAGCATGAGCCCTTATGCCGCACTAGTTATGCTCATGCCGAAAAAGGATGGAACATGGCAAATGTACATTGATAGCTAAGCCATCAACACGATCACTATTAAATACCGATACTCGATCCCGCAACTTAATGATATGCTTAACGAGTTACATGGCACCTACATCTTTTCTAAGATTGACTTAAAGAGTGGCTTCCATTAGATACGAATGAGACTTGAGGACGAATGGAAGATGGCCTTCAAGATAAGGGATGTCTGTTCGAATGGTTGGTGATGCCATTTGGTCTGAGTAACGCGTTAAGTACATTTATGGGGCTGATGAATCATGTGCTTCGAACATTGATTAGCAAATGAGTTGTGGTTTATTTTGATGATATTTTAGTCTATGGTGCCGACCTCATCACTCATGTTGAGTATTTAAGATTGGCGTTCAACATACTCCGCACCAAAAGATTATTCGACAACCTAAAGAAATGCGTGTTTTGTTAAAGCGAAGTTATATTCCTTAGATATATTGTTTCAAGGAAGGTAGTTTGAGTTAATGACAAGAAAGTTAGAGCTATTCTTGAGTGGCCTACATTGACTAGTGCTGCTGAAGTCAAGAGCTTCCATAGTCTAACTCCATTCTATTAGAGATTTATTCGGAACTTTAGTTCCATAACTGCATCATTGACTGAATTGATGAGGAAGAACGTTGAGTTTAGATGGTTAGAGAAAGGTCAGAAGAGTTTTGAAGATGTGAAGTCTAAGCTGACGTCTGCTCCAATACTTTACCGAATTTCAAGAAAGATTTTTAGGTTGAATGTGATGTGTCTAGTGTCAGCATTAGTGTTGTCTTTATGCAGGAGCACTGCCCTATTGCTTACTTCAGTGAAAAGCTTTGAGGTGCTATCCTAAATTACTTAACCTACGACAAAGAATTCTATGCCCTTGTCCGAACACTCCAGAATTGGCGGCATTAGTTGTTGTCAAGAGAATTCATCATCTATTTAGATCATGAATCTCTCAAGCATCTTCACAGGTAACAGAAGCTTTCTTGGTGTCACACCAAATGGGCCAAGTTCGTGGAGACCTTTTGTTATGTCATCAGATGTAAGAAGGGGAGCACCAATACGGTAACTGATGCTATTTCTCGCTACCATGCCTTCATTATAACATTGCAAGCTACAGTGTAGGGATTTGGCACTTTACCTTATCAGTTTGAGCATGATCTACATTTTGGACCATTAGTTACCAAGTGCAATGCTGGAGGAGCTGCGAAGGGGTTCTACTTGAGTCAAGGGTTCTTGATGGAGTGTAAGTAGGTTTACATGCTAAATGGTTTGGCAAAGGAGCTACTTGTTTGAGAAGCTCATGTTGGGGGTTTGGCTGGCTACTTTGGAAAAAAGAGGATGATTAAGATATTAAAGGAGCATTTCTATTGGCTTGGGATGATGAAGGATGTGCGTCGAATATTTGAGAGGTACGGTGTGTGTAAACATGCAAAGGGGAAGAGAGAGCCCTATGGGGAGTACACACCCCTGCCTCTCCTAAAGCAGCTGTGGACTGATCTAAGCATGAATTTCATGCTCAGCCTTCCTTAAATGGCGAGAAGACATGACTAGATCATGGTGGTGGTCAATCGGTTCAGCAAGATGGGCCACTTCATCCCTTGCCATAGAACTAACAATGCTTTATTCATCGCTAACCTTTTTTTATAGGAAATTATATGGTTACATGGAGTTCCGAGGAGCATTGTATTCGACTATGACTCAAAGTTCATGAGCTTCTTTTAGAAGACCCTGTAAAAGAAGCTTGGCACTAAGCTCATTTCAGTACTTCTTGTCACCCCCAGCCAAACGACCAAACTGAAGTTATGAACAGAATCGTCGGTAGCAATTTATGAGTAGCTATTAGGAAGAACTTACATGATTAGGATTTATGCCTATTGTCATTGAATTTGCCTACAACTGTTTAGCTCACAGCTTGACTAGAACATCACCTTTTGAGGTCGTTTATGTACTTAACCTAAACTTACCCTTAGATTTATTTAGCAGTTCAACTATAAAAGGTGAAAGTTAATTCGGCCTGCAATGTGTTGAGGAATTTCAAAAGTTGCATCAAAAAGTTACCAAACAACTGGCTAAGACTATGGCCCAATAGAAGGAAGTAGGAAGCCGAAGAAGGAGACAATTGTTTATGCCCTTAGAGACCTTATCTGGATCTACCTTAGTAAGGAATGCTTTCCTGGCAAAAGGATGAACAAACTATCACCCAAAGTAGATGGGCCTTAGAAGATCCTTAGGCGCATTAATGATAACGCCTATGAGGTTGATCTACTTGAGGGGTACGGCATGTCAACTACATTAAACATCACCGATCTGACTCTCTATGTGACTAATGATGATGAGGATCATGATTTGAAGGCAAATCTTCAACAATCATGGAGAGCTGATGGGTTACTAACTACTGGCCAAATCATTCGCGCATACCTAAGGGCCTCCAGTCTCTCACTTAAAGGATTCTCTCTCGTCAACCCGCCAATGACGAGAAATAGTATGTTGAAGGAGGATGGCTGAATTCCCTAGGAGCTCTAGGTGGTTGTTCTTTGCTCTATTCGTTATCTACTAATGTTGACCTTCCTCTGGCCGAGAGCTCTGAACCGAGTGACTAGACTTTCAACTACCGAGTAAATGCGGCTAGCTCCTGGCCGAGTATTTCTCTTTTGGCCTTTAACTAACTCTCTTGACATCTCCTTCATGTCTCAACCTCTATCTCCTCATGTCTTGACTCCTCCTACCTGCTACACTCAGAGAATCCTAGCACGGAACCAATGTCATGTTACCACTTGTCTGTTTCATCTAACATTGTACTATTCCCCCTTTTTTTATTTTGCCCCTTTTACCCTTTTTTTATGTACTAGGATTTCCCTTTTTGTATATACATTCTTGTAATTAGGTACTTACTATAAATAGTCCCTTTTCCTTATAAGTCGGAATCATCTTATCTTACCTTAGACTTATACATTGAATATTCTATTCTTATGAGACAACCCTCTCCAAGTCCTTTACTATATACTCTTATCTAATCTAGCCGAGTAGCTTAAGATTATTAGCGGGTGGACGTTGACATTAACTTGTGTGTCATATCAAGTGAAGTATCAAGTCGTATTGTATTTATTGGTGTATTATATCCTTCGAGTAGCTTTACGTCAGTTACCGTAAGCCCTAGTGATAATTGAGTTTTTAGGCACATCAGCTTCTCTATCGATTCATCCTCATTCGATAGCACTTTGACTAATGGAATCTCGACTTCTATTGGTAACACAACTTCCGTCCCATATACCAACAAGTAGGGAGTTGCCCCTATTGACGTCTTGATAGAGGTTTTATAGGCCATGAGTGGAAACAACATTTCAAGCCAATCTTAATACATGACTATCATCTTTTCAATGATCCTTTTGATATTCTTGTTGACCACTTCTATAACTCCGTTAATTTAAGGTCGATAGGGAATGGAATTCTTATGGATGATCTTAAACTACCAACACAATTTTGTCATCAATTTGTTCTTAAGATTGGTACCTTCATCAGTAATAATCATCTTTGGAGTCCCATACCAAGCTAGAATGTCTCTCTTGGTAAACTTGACTATTACCCTTTTGTAACACTTGAGTAGGATGAGGCTTCAACCTACTAAAGTAATCGATGCCTACCAATATGAAATGATGACCGTTAGATGTCTTTAGAGTAATTAGGCTAATGATGCCTATACCCTATATTGAAAATGGCTACGGCATAGACAATGTATGTATTTCTTGAGGCGAAGCATTTACTTTGTTCAAATAAACTTAGCACAAGTGGCAGTGCCTGATATGTTTAATGTAATCTATAAGTCCTAAAGTTAAGTTAAGTAATCATAGGATTGAACTTAGAACATAAAGTTTAGGGCGATCGGTTAAAGAATCCGATCAAACCCAAATTATAAACTATGGATAGAAAAATTAGTAAAAACGACCCAGTAAACTTATATTTAAGAAAATAAGTAATAAAATAGGAGATTATAAAATTTTCAAATTTTAAGTATAGTCATTGTTAATTATCGAAAAGGCGAAAAGTGTAATATAATAATTAATAAATTACTAGAGATAAATTATATGTATATTAGAAATTATAGAATGACCTAAATAATAATTAGGAATGTTTACATGTACCCTACATGTATTTACGTGTAGATAAAAATACGCGAAATTTCTTAAATTGTTAAAAAACTTATTAAATAATTAAGGAAAATTACTAATTAATTAAGAAAAAATTAGAAAAAAATCAGAGAAATCAGGAATGAGGTGGATGTGGTCATGGCAAGTTAAGAATGTGAAGAAAAAATTGCCTAATTAAAATCAAGCAATACAAAAGCCAAAAACTAAGGAATTTGGACAATGTTTTATCTAATTTGATGCACATTAATTACCACAAAGCTCTATAAATAGGGAAAAAATCTATAGAGCTCCTTTAGACAATTAGAAATCATAGAAAAATAGAGAGCATCGAAACTCAAGAGAAAAAAAAGAAAAAGAAAGGAAAACTGTACGGTTAGGGCTAGTGAGCCAAACCTATACACCACCACCACCTGAGACAGAGCCACTACCACCACCTTACTCTAGACCTACCATCTAAGCCGGCCGACACACTTAGACTAGAGTTGGACGGCCAAAAGACATCGAACCGGTAAGTCCCTTATCTGCTCTGATTTTGTATAATTTCTTAAAATTAGTTATTTTTCCTAGAAAATTTTGAAACTTGTTATTCTAAGGTTTTATTGTACGTAGATTTAGGGAAAAATAGTGATTAAGTTTAATTACGTCTGAAAATATAGGATTTTTAACAAATTAAGCGAAACCAAGTATGATTAGAACTAGAAATAAATAGGTTTAGGAGTGTAGTTTGGAGCTCAAATTTTTTCTATAGAATGCTTAAGTGATATAGAATAGTACTATGAAGCCATTTTTTTAAATTAATTTTTGAAATTTTTAAGTGAATTTTTAGCCTTAAAATGATGGAAAAATTGGGTAATTTTAGGTTAATTAGGCGATTAAGATATTAATTACTAATTTAGATAGTAATTAGATGTTTAGAGATGTTAATCTCTAATGTGGAAACCTAATCCTAGCTTTTGGAGTGTTAAGTGTAATTAATTTAGGAATTAGGTAGTAATTGTAAGAAATTAGGAATATGTGGAATTGAAAATTTAATAAATATGAAAAATTAGGGTTATTTAGATAATATTATAATAAAAATTAGAATATACTAAATCTGAAACAAAATTTAATTTTAGATAATTGTATAAAAAATGTAAGATTTTCTCATATCGAGAATAAATCTGATACCTCAATTAGGATTAGCGTGTATCGAATAGTTTAGAATACTAAATTAAGACCTAATAAGATATTAGAATACTTGAGCTTAATGTGATTAATTTCACATTAGGATTCGAGCATATTTAAGACTTTAAAATCAAAACTAGAATTTAATTTAGGAACCAAACCCCGAAATGGGGTAGAATAAATCATTAGTACATAATAGATATACACGGAAAAATGAGTTAAATTATAACTTAGAGTACGAATCTTTAAAGTATAAGTACTAAAATGACCTATTTGTATTATAGGATACCTAGAAACGAATCAGCTTGCAATTAAGTAATCAGGTGACTGAGAAATTCCAAGTAAGTTGGGTTATTACTTACTGTATTAGAGTGCTATTTTTATGGTACTCGAAGACTTAGGATTGTATATAGTTGTGATTGTAAGTAGTTTACACATGTATTTGAATTCGTGCTGAAATTTGTAATATAATTGATTTCGTGTTATGATTGAATTGGTGTGAAATTGTTTAAAAACTCTAAATGAAATTTAATCTTATTCGACTCTAATGACCTAAAATGTCATACATTACAACTCATTAGGGGATCTTTAGGATTCTCCAACCAAATACCGACCCCTTTGAAAGGGATAACGCAATATTGCATAATGGTTCCTTCTTCATCCTTAGTTAAACTAAGTGATAGGAGAGGAGATTGCGACGAGGGTGAAGTCAATGGTTCGAAGGTAGTCACGGGAGAAGCGATATCTCCATTATACAAGCTTAGGTTTGGTTGTGAGCTGCTACATAACATGGAACTTCTCAACCCAGATTAGAGCGAGTAAAATTTCTCTGATTTCACAACGGACCGGATTACGTTGTACGATGGCACTTGATTGTTGCATTGCATGAAAATAATTGTTTGATAATCTTGTTTGTGTTTGTATATATTCATGAGTCTCCAATTCAACTTACTGAGCTGTAGTTACTCATACTCTTATAGATCCTTTTGCAGGTCCTGATTTCTAAATACTCCAAGTATTATGTCGCCTTACAATTATCTAGAGGTTAGTTCTTTTGAAGTTAGGGGTGTAAGGATCAATTTACTTAGTAGTGAATATGTAGCTAGAGTGTCCTTTGTAGTTAGAGGATGAAAGACTGATAACTGTTATGTAAATTAGTGAACCATTATGTTTATGTAGAGTTTCCTAGGAAGTTATGTAGACTTTACATATAATTAAGTATGTTTATTAAAAATTTGTAATAATTACTATAATTGTAGTTAAACACTTAATTGAACTGTTTACTTCAAAGCGAAAAGTCGTCAACGCCTTGTGTAGATCATGTCTAGGGTAAGTACTGTGAGGCCAGTTACTATCATAGAATGGTTTATATGGTGGAACTGTTGCAACTCTATGACTTCGGAGTGTAACATAATCTCCTTCCATAATTGACCAATAATATCCCAATCTTATATTTTTCTTAGCAAGCATGTATCCATTCGTTTGGGGGCTACATATTCTCTTATGCACTTCCTTCATTGCATCTCTACTTCCCTTTCATTTATACATTGTAGAAGTGTACCATCAAATGATCGTTGGTACAAATTAGACCTAACTACCAAGTAGTAGGCAACCAATCTTCTGATCGTCTTCTTGTCCTTTTTCCCAACCTCATTAGGGTATGTACTTTGTTGTAAGAATGTTTTGATATCGTTGTACTAAGGCTTTTTATCATGTGTATTGTTAATTACTAGGTAGAAAGTAGGCTTTTCTTTGACTTCAATCTTAAGCGGCTGAATCTTTACTCCATTAAATATCCGAATCATGGATACCAAGGTGGCTAGAGCATCAACAAATTGGTTATGAGCTCTTGGTACATATGTGAAGGTAATCTCTTCAAACCTGTCTACCAATTTGACTAAATGCTAGTAGTAAGGCACCAATTTAAGGTCCTTTATCTTATATTTACCTCGAGCTTAGCTAATGATCAATGAAGAATCTCCATATACCTCTAATTCCCTTATCTCCTTATCTAGTGCCATTTTGTGTCTCATAATATGAGCTTCATATTCTATGATATTTTTAGTATATGGGAAAATGAGTCTTACAACCATCGGGAACTGTGTTCCTCTATAGGATATCAGTATTACCCCAATGCCATACCTAGACACATTGATTGCTCTATCCAAGAACATCTTCCAATTTGAGGGTTTCTTAATTGCTTCGATATTAGAAACATTTTCAGTTATTAAGATATTTTCATTGGGAAATTCAATTTGCACTTCTTGAGAAGTAACATCAGGGGGATTATCTACCAATCGATTCGCTAAGGCGTACCCCTTAACTAAACTTTGGTTCACATATGTGATATTAAACTTTGATAATAACATCTACCACTTTGAAATTTTGCTAATGAGGGTTGGTTTCTCTGACAAATACTTTAGGGGATTGTGTGGTATAATCAACTCAATCTAGTAGTAGAGTATGTATTGTTTGAGCCGGTGCATGACTAAACTAATGCACAACAGGTTCTTTCAATTTCTAGGTACTTCTAATCCCCTTTTTGTAAATTTTTTGCTCAAATAATAAATAGCTCACTCTTTCCCTTCCTCATCTTTCTGGCTAAGCATGCATCCCATAGATTCGGGCAAAATAGTAAGGTACAAGAACAATGACCTCCCTGATTTAGGGGCTATTAATACTAATGGATTTATGAGGTATTCCTTGATTTTTGGGAAGGCTTCTTTGCATTCTTTATCCCAATCAATACTAGAGTTCTTTTTTAAGAGCTTGAACATAAGACGATATTTATCTATTAGTTGAGATATGAATTGTGTTATGCAATTTAAATGGAATAGTAATCCCCTCACTTCTTTGAGTGTACGTAGTGGGGGCATGTTGATTATGGATTTGGCTTTATCAAGATCCACTTTGATGTCCTTTTGACTAATTATAAAGCCTAGCAATTTCCCTTATGATACTCCAAAGGTACACTTCTCTAGGTTCAACTTTAGCTGAAACTTCCTTAATCCGTCAAGTAGCTTCCTTAAATTATCTATGTAATCCTCCCCTTCTCTAGATTTAGCAATCATATCCTCAACATAAACTTCTATTTCTTTATGCATCATGCTGTAAAAGATCACAACCATTGCTCTTTGGTATTACCCCTAGCGTTCTTAGTCTTGTCTTCTTCGAACATCCAAATTTGATTATATCTAGAAAGGCCATCCATAAATGAGAAGCAATGGTTTGCAATTGTATTGCCTACCAAGACATTGATATGAGGCAAAGGAAAGTTGTCCTTGAACATTGCCTGATTAAGATCTTGGATGTCTACACACACTTTGACCTTCCCATTCTTTCTCATTACTAGAACAATGCTGGTTACCCATTCCGAATAATTAGATACCTTGATGAACTGGACTTCAAGCAGTTTCTTAACCTCTTCCTTGATTTTCAAAAGGATGTTAGGTTAGAATCTTCTTAACTTCTGCTTTTTAGGTTTAGTGTCTTCTTGTATAGGTAGACGATGAACTGCAATTGATGAGTCTAACCTAAGCATATCCTCATAAGATCAAGTGAACACATCTCGATATTCAATTAACAATGTAATTATTTTTATTCTTTGCTCCTTTTTCAAGTTCCCTCTAATATTTAGATTCTTTAAATTATCTTCAACCCTTATGTTGATTGTTTCAATTGGTTCATTAATGGAAATTCCACTCAATTCATGTTTTTGCCTTTTCTCTTGCTTATCATTGTAGTCATCAACATCACTCTAGACGACTAAACTAGTAGGTTAGAAGTGATATCAGTATTCTCATTATCTACCTACATGAGGTAACCTTGGTTTTTGTGCGAATCATAGGATCTAAGCTAAGTATATAGAGAAAAGTATATGTAAGTAAAAGAGAACTGAAACACAATTGAGGAAGGAAACTAATTAATATTTTATTTATTGAATGAAGAGGTTTAAGGATACATTTGGAACAATAACTATTTAAAAGAAAAATTTAAGAGATACTAAACTAAGGTTTACCCTTTACCCTAGGGAAGACCTGTTGCCTTTCATAAGGATAGAGAACCAATTATTCAATGGTGCTGGAATTTGTGAGATGACCTTGCTAATCTTTCTTTAGCTAATCCTGGCGCATGATTCTCTACCCTAATGAATGTATAGGTCAATGGCTGGAAGGTCATTGGGGCATGGTACAATTTGTCACCTGTTTTGCCCTTCGTTTATTTCTTCTAAAATTCTTCTACTAGAGTCGGGTTATATCTAAGGCCATAGGTACTAATCTAGCCTTCACTAAACTCTACTTTCTTATTCTTTTCCCTATTAGGAATGATAATTATGTACACTTCTTCGAATGTCTACAGACCAAACTCCTCTTTCTCTTCACTTTTTATATAAGTTATGATCATTTTCTTGTAAATCTCATAGTCTCGATCTCCCAAAATTGTAATCACTTGGCCATTTGAGATAAACTTTACTTTTTAGTGTAGGCTTGAAGGTATGGCCCCTGTTAAATGAATTTAGGGTCTTCCCAAGAGTAAGTTGAAGGATCTTAGGATGTCCAAAACTTGGAATTTGATACAAAAGTTCTGAGGGACAATATTCATAGGAATGTCTATATCTCCTATAATCTTTCTTTTAGACCCATCAAAGGCCCTAACTGTTATAGAACTAAGCTTGATCGTAGCTATATCAGCACCCAATAGATTTAGGATGGCAAGTGGGTAGACATTCAACGATATTCCATTGTCGATGAGTACTTTTAGTAATAATTATATCATTACTCTTACCATGGTAAAAAGTCATTTCGTGTGTTGATTACCTTCTCCTAATTCATCAACTAAAAATGAAATATGATCCATAGTAAGAATGGAGTTGGTGATTAGTCTTACCTTCTCAGTTGGCATTTCATGAGGAACCTTAACCTCCCTCAAGGTATGGAATAGAGCTTCTTTATGTGGTTCGGATGCCATCAACAGACCCATTACAGATATTTGTGCCAGAGTCTTAATGAGTTGTTCCATGATCTTGTACTTGCTTCATTTAATCATTTTGGTGAAGGTGCATAACCCTTCTACATGTTCGGACGTCTTGTCATTTGCCTCTTTCGGCATGCTCTTCTTCTTGGGTTCTTCCCTTGGGTGATAAATCTTTTTAAATCGAGTAATCCCCCCTACTAAATAACTTGACTTCTCATGATTTACCACTTGGTATTTAAATGAAGCAGCTTTCTAGTTTTTTGGTGCCACTAGTACGTAGAAGGTATACTTCTTAGAACTTAAAAACCTTAGGCTTTTTGTCTAAACTAATCATGTTAATGGTGAAGTCATCGTAAATCATATCAATAACTAGGTCATGATTAGGTAGGGGGTTATTATTAACATTCGAAGTTGGGGCTTCCATGAAGTCTAATTGCACTAACCCTTCATCTATAAGGTCTTAAATATTGTTTTTCAATCTCCAAAATTTGTTTGTCGAGTACCCTACCTGCCCACAATGATACTCACATTTCTGATTAAGATCGTAAATTCTTAGCTTGTATCGATCACTAGGAAGCTCATACTAAATTAAATTATCCTTTCACAACTTCTTGAAGACCTGACTTAAAGAGATTGGTATTTTGGTAAATTGTCTAGGGGCCCTGTTGGCCTTAAGGATGATTTTTGAACTGATGTTGAGTTAGATGTGGATTTGTCTCGAAAGAAACTTGAGCATTGATTTGACATTTGAATTTACCATACTGATCATGGATTCTTTAGGCTTACTGACTGTTGGTATAGAAATGGAAGATGAAATTGATGGTCTTCTATTTGATGGCTCTTAAAGCTTATTGCAAGAGATGGTGCTTTCAATCTTATGCCCTGCTGGCACTACTTTGGCAAAACTGGACGAGACTTGCCTGATCAAATGGTAGAAATAAGGCTTTTCTAATGTATTTATGAAAGCTGACACAAACTCGTTCTTGGTCGTAGGAGTGGAAATCCTTGTAGCTAAAGATCTCCATCTTTGAGCATATTCCTTGAATGACTCGTTGTTCTTCTTCCATAGGGCGACAAATCCATCATGGTTGGTACTACTTCAACATTGAACTTGTATTACTCATAAAACACCCTAACAAGTTTCTCCCATAAAGCCGGATCGGTCAGACTATCTTAGAATGTCTGCACCATAAGTGGGTCATATTAGACATATTTACCCATCTTCCTCACATATAGTTTGGTATCAAGCTTGAGGCATCCCATTCGGTCATACTTTTCAAACTATGACATCTTAAACTTCTTGAGGTATACTCATATGTAATATGTACAGAAATCAGTGATACCCTCTTGCTCAAATCTATCATAGCCCCCTAAGACCCTCATTTTTCTAGCTATTTGCTAGGTTAACTTTCCTTCTAGCTCCTTCAAACTATCTGCATTAGGCCTTAGATTAGCCATCCTTATGTTAGCTAAAGGTACATACACATCAGGTCCAAAGGTTAGGTTAACCTTTAGATAAACTCCCTCTAACTCGAAGGGGTCCTTTGAATAATTATCCTTTTCTTCAAAAGCCTCAATATTCTTCCCATAACGAGCCTTTGAGTTTTCTTCATTAGTTGGCGTTATAGCTCGAGTAAGGCGATGCTGTTTACTAGGAAACTCTTATGTTCTAACATCTTTTCCATGGCCTTTTATAAAGAATGAAACTGTAGCTCAGCTGGATTAGTGATCTTAGAGTTTTTGATGTTGTCATCTCCTTAGGTGGCAATTTTAGTTTAGGAACGAGTTTTGATCGAACTCCTCTGAAATACTTAACTTTTATGAGCTATCTTAAAATCTTAGATCGGATCATTAGACGAAAAGTTAGCACATACATTAAAAAAATAAATAAGCGAATGAATAAATATACAAACGTAGAAATGTATCGCACATGGATGTAAGGAAATTTAAATTGGCAAAAGACCCTTTAATGTGGCAAAACCTAACTAATTTTTATTAATTTTTGTAGGTTGTGAAGCTTTACATCACTTATTACATTCGAAAAAGAATTCCTAAAAGAAAGAAATAAAAACTAAGTTATATTCTTTTGTCTTGTGCCTTCTTCCTCTTTTGAATCTTAAGAGCTTTTACCTCCTTGTTGTTGCTTCTAACCTTCTAAAGTTATGCTTCTAATGTCTTTATCTTCTAGCAGTATTCCTTACAACGGGCTTTAAACTCTTGTTCTCTTTCACTTACTTGCTCAGGTTTAGCTTCAACTTGGACTTCTTCTTTCTCCCTTGTCTCCTCTATGTCTTTTAGTTGCAACAATTATTGATAGAGAAATCCCTTGGCTATTTAACTTCTACTAGGTATCCCTTTAGTGGTAGGGGTAGTTTTCCTTTTGTACCAAAGAGCTTGAATGGTTAGAAGTTTAGTTACCTTGTCAACCACCAGCATGTTGGGGTCATGGAAGTCAATTGAGACAAGCTCTAACGATGGCTTAAGAATCATGTTCTAAGTAGGTCCTTTAGTTGGAATGTATTTGGTGCAAATGTTGAAGCCGGTTAGAGGTATTGCTTTGAAACCTTCACACTCTTTTACCATTTCCTTACTCAAAAACCATCTAGGTGCCTAAAGTAGTTCCACGCCTTTCATATCTTGAAAGCATTGAACCTAATCATGGGTGGCTAAATCATCAGGCATCTTGATTCACTCTTTGAAAGACTTGATGAGGTCATATCGTTGTGTAAACTCGACTTGGTTGAATTTTAGTTGGCGACTCTTCATGTGGCTAATGAACCAAACCAAAATTAGAGTCATATTGGTCTTCAGATCGCTACATTTCTTCTTTTTGAGATGTTTTAATGAGTGGATTTGTTCATCTAAGAGAGCAGGTACATACGACTTCTCTTCAAGAAACTAAATTACCATTTCTACAACTCTGAAGTGGACTTGGTGTCTTTTGTTAGGGAGTAAGATGGCATTGAAGACCACCAAAATATAGGCATGGACTCAGTGTTAGTGATAAGTTTCAAAATCTGTGCAAAAAATATCCTGCATATCTTTATGTTTTAGCTTAGTAAAAAACCAAGGGATGATGTCTTCTATTCGAATAGTCTTCCCTTGAACCAAAACTCGGTTTATCTCAATTTTTTTTACCCTTAGCAACTTACTAAAGATTTTTGGTACGACAGTTTCTAGGTATGAGACATAGATATCATCAATAATAGTAAGGGCCCAAAACAATTGGAAGTACTCTTCGATGGTTAGACTTAGTTGGTGTAGGCTAAGGAAAAATGCAACAGCTTTGGGCTTCCGTAAATGTACTAAGGCCTGCATTAGGGTAATGTTCACAGTGATTTTCTATAGAGATAGTATAAGCCCAATCTTGCTTTTAATGAATTCTTGTCCATTTAGGCTGAAAAACTAGAACTAAATTTGGAGTAATTTTTTACACTCATGAGGTGTATGAACATGGATTTCTTTGAAAGTAACTCAATTTGGTATAGCCATATCTGAAAAAATGATATTACAACCATAACCTATTTTAACTTTACATGGAATTTTTATAGAATATTTACAGGGAAAATTACAAAATAACCTTACAAGGAAAGATACCACATCACAACTACACTTGTCCATTTAGGTCTGCTACATGACAGGTCCATACCAATCCTTTGAAAAAAGGCTTTTATGTATACAAAGGGTGGGTTCTAAAGGTCTTCAAGTTTTGTAACCTCATGCGTTTCTAAAGAAACGGTTCTTTATTTACATTGAAACTTGAGTGGGGTAGCCTGATTAGCCTTGCAAGGTAGTTGTCCCACAACATCTGAAGCTTAAATAATGGCTCCCTACCTAAGGTCTTAGGACGGCCTAGTTCTGACTGTATACCATACATATGATTCATCAAATAAACCCCCTCCTTCCTTAGGAAAACCTAATAGCCAAGCTACAATAAATATGTTAGTACAACAATTTATATTTTACAACAATAGAGAAAGAATAATCGACTCAAGTATTTTTGAGAAATAACACAAATTTTGGAAAATTCGAGTGGCTAGCCCTCTTAGTCCCCAATGGAGTCACCAAGCTGTTGAGCCTGAATTTTTTGGTTTCATATTTTAATTTCATTTCCTTTAACTTGATTTAAATTAAACCTTGTGTCTATTTAATTTAAACCTTCAACTAAAGTTAAAGGAAACTTGATTTCTGTATTTTGAAAAATTTTGGAGTCACCACCAGATAAAAACGAGGAAGGTGGTCAAATTAGAACCGATTAAGTGGATTGATTCTAATTTAGTCACTATTTTGTGTTTTGAAAACTTTTTTAAAAAGAATTCAACAAACTAGATTTCTTGAATTTGGGGGCTAACCTATTAAATCTTAACCAGTATCATTATTAACTTTCTGAAATTAGATTTAGTTTTCAAAATTACCCTTTTTTAAACTAAAGCTTAATCACCAATAAATAAATTAAATTAGATTTATTTTATAAAAAAAAAATAATTTAAGCTATACTTAAAAAAAAAAAAAGAAGAAAACTAAAGTTTTTACAAATTTTACATCGCCTTAAAGGTGCTCATGTACCAACTAGTTAGGATCAAACATTAGTAATTCATTCCAAAAAAAATTAGTGGGTTGGTTCTTTTTAATTTTTGAAAATCGACCGAGTTTACATTTTAATTTATTTATTTTGACTAAAAAAAATCTAGAAAAATGGGTCTTAACTTGAAGTTTTATTTTTTTGAAATCTCTAAAGAAAAGCCCTAGTTTAGAAAAATAAGATTATCTTTTATTATTATTTTTTTTTTTTGAAAGCAATTTTTCTAAGTGAGAAACTCTAAAGACCTAATGATTAAAAATTAAATTTTGGTCTTAAGTAAAAATATCTTTTTTCTTTTACTTATCTTGAAGGTAACTACTAAACAAATTATTAAATAAACTTATGACAATTAAATAAACCAAAAGAAAGAAAAGATAAACAAATAAAAGAAAATAAATAACTAAACAACTCAACTTACCTGGTCCGCATGGGTAATGAGTATGGTTGAGTTTATCGTCAGATTGTAGTAACTAAGATCAAGGATTGTTGGAGTGAGGATTTAATAGTGGGGTTGTGCAATGACTGTAGAGCAATTGGACTAGCATTGCTATTTGTTACTGTAGATTGCTGCTAGTCGATGTCGTAAGTGTATTGAGCACTACTAAGGAGTAGATTGAGAAGGGGTCACATGGAGCTATTGTAGTAGGTTAGTTTTTGGGTTTAGAGTGAGAGTATTGTGGCTGCTAATATAGGTTCAGGCAAGGATGGGTGCTATTGCATAGAATTGAAAGTGGATGGAGTAGCTAATGTTGTTGGTCTTATTGAGCGCTTGCTAGTCAATAGAGAAGAATAGTAGTGAGGTTGATTAGGCGAATCGGTACTAGTCATGTGAGAGAGTGTGGCAATGGGATGAGGCGTCATGTAAGTGTCGTGCGTGTGCTTAAAAGGATGTTAGTCGTGGCTGTAAGTATGGGGGCTTAAATTAAACTGGGGTTTTAGTGTCATAGGTGGTGCCTAATGAAGAAGAAAAAATGATTATGGGTTCGATGTTGGATGGTAGTCTAGCATATGTTATCCAGTAGTGTGTAACTGGGTGTTTGAGTGAACATCATTGAGCATATAATGTAAGCTTAGGACAATGCATGATTGCTACTGGGAAAGAGGGTCAGAGTTGATGGTGTTGTTAAGTTTGGTTATGTCTAATCGGAATAGGAAGTAGAGTGGTTTGCTGATGTGATCTTAGCTAGGGTCTATTGAGGTCACAACAGTAGGTTTTGCTAAGTTTAATTGGCGATGGAAGTTAGGTGCATAGCTCTTGTGAGCAATGGTTTTTGTTAGGTTAGGGGTCTTCATTGGGTGGTGTTGATGTTGGTTAGTGGTTGGACCAATTGTAGTATTTGTTGTTGTATTGCAGTATGAAGGTAGAGTGGTTGTTGCATGGAGTGAGGGTTTAGGTCTAGGTAAGTAAGGAGTGTTGTGTTGAGAGAATATCGAATTGGAAGGGGCTGATCGGGGTTGCTGAAGCATTGCTAGGTTAAGATGGAGTTTAACGTGTTTAGGTTGAAGGTTAAATACGATCGAAGGGGTTAAGTTATGCCTTGTTGTCAAAAGAGGATGTGTTTGGGTAGTGAAGAAGATGATGATTGCGATGAGGATGGTGGTCGTAGCTTGGTTTTTGGTAATAGAAAAAAGGTCCCTTCTCTTGCTTCTTTGATCCATATATATACAACTCAAGATCAAATTTTTTGGATCAATTCAAATCTAAATTGGCAAAATTCAGTCTAGATTTGAATATTTACAAATCTTTATCTTATTGAATTTAACATTATCTTATTAGATTTGTTATCTCCAATATTCATTTGGCTATGATTATATTAAATCCAAATAATAACAACTCTAACAACTCAATTTGATTTGTTTTAGATTAGGACTCTAGAACACCAGATTTTCTTCTATTGATTTTTTTAATTTTTTTTTATCATTTTTTATTATTCTTATTATTTTATTTTTTATTTTTATAATAAAGGACAGTTTCTGTAGATAATAATAATAAAAAATAAAATAAAATAAAATATGAACAACAAAAAATGGGGTATCTACATGGAGAATCTATCCATGAATGAGAAGAGATGGTTTTTAGTTGTACTATCTACCAAGATATAGATATAAGGCAAAAGAAAGTTATCTTTAGGTGTCATGTGATTGAGGTCTTGAAAATTCATGCACATTCTAACTTTCCCATTCTTTTTCATTATTGGCCAACTAACCTCAAGTAATTTCTTGACTTCTTCCTTAATCTTTAATAGAATATCTAGTTGGAATCTTCTTAACCTGTGCTTCTTAGGTTTGATATCTTCTTACGTAGGCAAGCAATTGACCCCAATTGACATGTCTAACTTGGGCATATCCTAATAAGACCATGAGAACACATCTTGATACTTAGATAACAACGTAGTTATTTTTACCTTCTACTTTTCTTTCCAATTCCCCCCAACCTTCAAATTCTTTGGGTTATCATCGACCCTAATATTAATTGTCTTAGTCGTCTCATCAATGAAAATTCTAGCCATTTCATGTTTTTTCTAGCTTTTTTGCATTTCACTGTAGTCATTGACATCACTACCAATGACAAACTTAATAGGGCCGGAAGTGATGCCAATATTTTCATCATCTACCTACTCGAGGCATCCATGGCTTTCATTCAGAGCACTGGATCCTAAAGAAGACCTATTGCCATTCATAAGGATGGAGAACCAGTTATTTAGGTGGAGATGGATCTTACGGGATAAGCCTATCAATTCAACTTTGCTGGAGGTGTCTTCTTTGGCAAATTCTAAGGTCTAAACATCAACCCGGATAAACATCCCAATCAATGGTTGAAAGGTCATTGGGGCATGATACAATCTATCACCTCTTTTGCCTCTCACTTGCTTATTTTGCAACTCTTCCATCGGAGTTGGAATATAGCTAAGGCCATAAGTTCCAATCTACCCTTCCTTGAATTTCAGCCTCTCATCTTTCCTTTCTTTAAGACTAACAATCATATACACTTCATCAAACATTTAGAGTTCGAAGCCCTCCTGCTCCTCAATACCGATATATGGTATGGTTGTTTTCTTATATATTTCATAATCTTGATCACCCAAAATTGTTATAACCTGGCTATTTGAGATAAACTTGACCTTTTGATTTAAACTTAAAGGTATAGCCTTTGCTACATGAATCTATGGTCTTCCTAAGAGGAGGTTAAAGGACCTTAGGATGTCTAGAACTTGGAACCAAATGTTGATTTTTTTAGGGTTAATGTCAAATGGCAAGCCAATTTCCCCTATGATCTCCCTTCCAGATCTGTTGAAAGCGCTGACAGTTGTAGAACTTGGCTTGATTGCAATCGCATCAACACTTAATCGGTCTAAGGTGGCAAGAGGGCAAACATTTAATGATGACCCATTCTTGATAAAGACTCTGGTTATGATTATATTATTGCTTCTCACCACTGTAAAAAGTGGCTTCGTATGTTAGTTACCTTCCTCACCTAATTCTTTAGCAAAAAAAGAGATTTGATCCATGGTGAGGATAGAGTTGGCAACTAGTCCCATTCTTTCAGCTAATATTTCATGAGGGACTTTAACCCCCCTTAAAGTTTGAAATAGATCTTCTCGATGTGGTTCAGATGCCATCAACAAACCCATAAGAGATATCTATGCTAGAGTCTTAATAAGATGATCCATTATCCTATATTCGCTTGACTTGATCATTTTAGTGAAGGCAGATAATCCTTCCTCATATTTAGCTAGTTTGTTACTTGACTTCTTGAGTACATTCTTCTTTTTGAGGTCTTCTTTTAAGTCACAAACCTTGTTAGAGTAGGTAATCCATCCTACGAGAGAACTTGGTTGCCCGTGGTTAACTACTTGGTAGTTGAATGATGCAACTTTATAATTCTTAAGGGCTATGAGTACATGGAGCCTATACCTCTTGGCTCTTAGAGCTTGCTTCTCCTCTAATTTATAAAACTCTTAGACCTTAGGTTTTTGGTTCATGTTGATGGTAATATCTGAATCACCGAAAATCATATTGATGATAGGGCCATGGTTGAGTAAAGGGTTATTGTTGACATTTGGGATTGGAGCTTTTATGAAGTCTAATAGAATTAAACCTTCATTAATCAAGTCCTATTTCTTATTTTTTAACCTCCACCATATGTCAATCGAATGATCCACCTGCTCCAAATGATATTGACACTTTACATTAAGATAAAAAACCCTCCGCTTGTATCTTTTATTGGGAAGCTCAAAATGAATCATATTATCCTTCTTTAGCATTTTGAGGACTTAGCCAAGGGGAATTGGTATTTTGGTGAATAGTCTTAGGGCCCTATTGGTTTGAAGCTAGCTTTGTAACTATTGCCAAACTTATGGTGGGTTTGTTCTGAAAGAGACCTGGTTATTAAGCATGGTGTTCGAATTTAATACACTGATAGTGACTTCTTTAGGCTTACTGGTAACTAGCTTTGCAAAGGGTATTCTTTTATCTGATGGCTTTTAGAGTTTGTTAGAAGAGACGATACTTTCAATTCGATACCCCGTAGCTACTACTTCTGTAAAGCTAGAGGAGGCCTACCTAATCAGGTAGGAGAAGTAAAGCCTTTCTAAGGTATTAATAAAGGTCGAGGTTCACTCCTTTTTAGTCATGAGGGTAGATACCCTTGTAGCTAAGGATCTCCATCTTTGGGTGTACTTTTTAGACGACTCATTACTCCTTTTCCGCAGGGTAACCAAGTCCATCATGGTTAATGCCACTTCAACATTAAACTTGTATTATTCATAAAATGCCCTAACAAGCTTTTCCTATGTGTTTACATGATTCAGATTCAGTTAGGTGTACTAATTCAAAGTAGGACTTATTGAGCTATCCTGAAAAGCATGTACCATAAGTTGGTTGTATTACATGTACTTACCAATCTTTTGCACATACAACTTAGTATGTAGTTTAGGGTAGCCAGTCCTATTGTACTTTTCAAAATTCAGTACCTTAAAATTTTCGAAGAAATTTTTGTAATCATGATAAGAGAAAGCTATGATACTAGCTTGCTTAAAACCATCATAACCTTCGAGCGCTTTCATTTTCTTAGCAATTTGTTGGGTCAACTTTCTCTCTAGTTCTTTCAATTTGTCTTGGTTAGCTTTTGAGTTAACTGGCTTTACATTAATTGGGAATGAATGGGTGTTGAGTTCAAATGTCAGGTTGACCTTTGGATAAACCCCTTCTAATTTGAAAGTCTTAAAGGTTGAGTTAACTTTAGGATAGATCTCTTTTGCTTTGATTGTTAGGGCTTTGACATTCTTCCGATAATAGTTTTCTTAGTTTAATTGTGTTATAGATCTGAGTAAAGTGATACTACCAATGAGGAAACTCAACTAATTTGTGATTTTTCCTACTATTCTCTCTAAAGTGTATAACCTCAACTCAGTAGGATTGATGATTTCAAGGTTGACATTGTTGTTGTCATCTTTGGTATTGATGTTGTCATTTACTTGGTTAGCAATTTTGGTTTGAGAGCAGGTTCAGATCGGACTTCTTTGAAAAGCTTGATGTTTGGGAGCTATCTTTACAACTTGGTTTAAGAACACTTCTTAACAAGTTAGCATATATATTTTTAATGATAAGGAAACGAAATAAGTAAATAAATAACAAGTGAAAAAAATTGCAAGTTTGTATGCAATACGAATGCAAAGAAGAGGATCAGCGATTAATTAGTAAGACAACAAGTTTATTTGTTATTTTTCAACTCGTGGAGTTTTATTGCATTACTCTTCAAATAGAAAGGAAAAATTACAAAACATCCTCAACTAAGCTTCTTTTCTTTTGTTGGCCAAATGATGTTTTCTTCTTCTGACCACTAAGTTCGACTACCATTGCTTTACCTTTCTTTTGACTAGGCCTAGCTGCTTCCTCAAATTCTCAGATCTTCTTTGGGGCCATCTTCAATTGGAGCTCCAAGGCATGAGATCATTATCTAGACTCCCAAAAGGGGTTTTTCCATATGTCTTTTTTGTCATAGATGACCTTTACATGAGCTTTTACTTTATCCATGTAGGTCATCATTTCAAAGTTTGGATTTGTAGGTATAGGTTAAAGGACTTTTGGTGCCCAATACTGTATCATGCTTACTTATGCAATTGGTCATACAGGTACTCTTTAGTGACCTTATGTTTGTCCACTTCGCCCATTAATTCACCTAATTAATATTATGGCTTATAGTTTTGGTATCCCACTAAGCTTTAATTTTAAGAAGTTTGGATACCTTTTCTAGAGAGTGAGGCTCCTTAAGGTTAAAAGTAAATGGCTCGAATAAAAGCCTGTGGACTATGTCTTGGATGCTTCTAAATTGCCTCACCATGTTATTTGGATAGTAGCATGTACAACAACTCATTCTTATTAGTGGTACAATATGATAGTTCTTACAAACCAATAAGACTTTGGTGTAATTGCTCCATCTAGCAATTCATAGTATGTCCTCAACTCAAAAATCTTGTAGAACTTCTATCTAGAGAAAGGTAGGGGCATCTTTTGGTAATTTGATCTTAACAGCAAAAAAGTCAATAAGATCAATCTTATGAGCGAAAGCACCTCTAAGCAAATCTAACTTAAAGCACATGATGTAGTTGACAAACCATATTATTAACAGCTCCATGCTTAACTTAAGATCTCTACATCCTTTTTCTTAAAGAAATTAAGGTTCTTTATTTGCTTAACAAGTAAGGCAGGAATATAGGATTCCCCTTCCCGAAATTGAGCCATTAACTCTACAACCCTAAAGTGTATAAGAAAAGATCCACTTGGAAACAAAATGGTAGAAAATGCTATTAAGATATAGGCCTTAATTTGATTTTCCCTCCAATCACCAAATAATAAAGCCCGTTTACTAGATTTGGGTTCAGTCTGGAACCAATGGATCAAGTCCCATATCTTAATAGCACAGTTGTTACAATCACTCAAGGCATCATTTATTTTGGACTTACAGATCCTTAAAAATTTGGAGAAGATGTTAATTGGGCCAAACTCAAGTTCCAGAGCATATATCTCGTCCAAAGAGGGGAGCTTAAAGTAGTTAGGTGTATTCTTCTAAAGTTGGGTTGATCAGGTGTGGCCTAAGGGGGAATGCATCTTCCTTAGGTTCCAAAAAATGTACCAAGGCTCTCACTAGTATGATGTTAACATTAATCTTGAGTAATGAGACTATAGGCCTAATCTTATTGGCAATGAACTCTTATTCCCTTAAATTGAAGGTTTGGAACCATTGATTGAGTATCAACTTTGGGTTTGTAGGCTTGTGGATATGAATCTCTTTGGTAAGGACTCTAGAATTGGATGAACTGGCCATTTCTGAAAGATCACAAGGAATTCGTAAATTACAAAGAAAAGGGAAAATATTTACGTCAAAAACTATATTTACATAAAGATCTCCTATGTACATGGATTATAGGAAAGGTAAAGTAAAATACAGGAAAAAGAAACTCCAAGTTGTTATGTCTTTTTTATTTTTTATATGCCATCTTGTTAGTTATTCATCAGTCCAGAAAAATTTATTTATGCAAAAAGGGTATGTTCTAAAGGTCCTTAAACTTTGTGACTTCATACCCTTTTGAAGAAACAGTTCTTTGGTCATATCAAAGTTTAAGTAGAGTAGCCTAATTGACCCTGAGTATTGATTATCCCATTATACCTGGAACTTATACAATAGCTCCCCCATCCCAAGGTTCTTAGATAGTTTGGGTCTAACTGTATTTACTAAGCATTCATGATGTATTTTAAAATAAATTCCCTTAAAAAATTAAAATGCAAAAAGAAGATTAACTGTAAGAAAACAAAATATTAGTACAACTTTTACACTAAAGAGATATATTGAAAGATAAGGTTTAAATTCGGAAGATTTTAAGTGGTTAGCCTTCTTGACGTCCTTAGTGGAGTCACTAAGCAATTAAGTTTGAATTTTTCTCGGTTTTGATTTATTTTTCTTAACCGAGTTAGTATTAAACCCTAACGCATTTAATACTAACCAATTTGGTAGATTGGTTATAATTTAACTAATAATCTTTTGATAAAACCAATTTTTTGAAGTAGTTTTGAACAAAATATTTGAGTTCAGGGGGCAAACATTTTTAAACCCTTAATGGGTACCACTTTTAATCTTCTAAATTTAATTCTATTTTTCAAAATATCTTTTAAGGAATTTATCTATTTCACAAGTTAACAATGAAACAACATCTATTGAAAATTATCTTAAGGAGGAAATTTCATATTTTAAATCACCTCGTACGTATGTGTACTTATGTAATGGCTATTCGGGATTAAATTTCCATAGTTTGTTTTCCAAAAACTTTTACACGCATTGGTTTATTTTATTTTCTAAAAACTAATTGAATTTATGTTTTAATTTGATTCAAGTTTATTTAAGGAAAATTCTAAAGGGTCTTAAATTGATTTGTTTTTATTTTTTGAAAATTCTAAAAAGATCCTAACTATGAAAAAGTTGATTTTATTTTATTTTTTTTTAGAAAACGGATTTTTCTAAGTGGAAAAACGTTGTTCATTGTTTTTTATTATTTTATTTTTATTTTTTTTCTTTGTTTTTACTCGAAGAAGGAAAATAAAATAAATAAGAAACTAAGCTTCCTATGTTGTTCTTCTTTTTTTTTTTGCTTCATTTTTTTGGGATTTTTTTACAATGACAAATTATTATTACAATAAATAGATAAATAAAAAATATATATAATAAAATAAAATAAATACAAGACAATGCAACGTTATACAACAAAAGTAAAGGGCTAGACTTAGTCTACAACGTAGGTCAAATCTAAGTTTGGACATGAGTATGGATCAGGTTGTTTGGTTTAATCCTAGTCAATGAGAGGGAAGAATAACAACGGTTGACAGAGCTCTTTTCTGGGGGTTCTATTGGCTAAAACAAGTGGGGGAAGAGGGAATTCATGTAAATTTCATTAGGTTTAGTAGGTATAGGGAGAGTGTTGCAATTGATGGTAGCCATGTAGGTAGTAGTTGGAAATGGTGGCCAATTGTGGTTTGGGTAGTACATGGTGGTGGTTTATTGGGGTTGCATGAGTGTTGTGGATAGGAGCTTCGAAGCATAAAGAATTCGGTCATGCACTTGGTTTTGGTTTGGGTTATGTATGAGTAGATATTAAAGAGTGGTAGTTGCCATGGTTAGGGTTTAGAAGGTGGAGTTTGGGGTTTGTTTTGTAATGGCTGTACAAGTCGTGACAATTGATGAAATTGGTTAGGATGGAATGCTAGTGGCTTAAGGAAGCTTATGGAGGTGGTGAGCTTGCTTGAAAAACTTCAAGCTGAAGTGAGAATCGAGAGAGAAAAAGGATAGTATGACTAAAAAGAGAGTTTGGGGATGATGATGCCTTTTGAGAGCACTTGAATGGAAATCAATGGTGAAGGATGTCTTGTTGACCTCAATTTATACTAAACAAATGAGTATTAAGTTAGCAAATACTCTAACTCTAACTAAATTTAGAAAAGAAAAAAATTCAGATTTTGATTCAATTCCAGTGAATCATTGGTCAAAATGGTTTTATTTGTCTCTAAACATGCCGGAAAGAAACAATGGAAACTTCCAAAACCATTAATGGAGCTTAAAATAAGCTTGGTCAACTCAAGTATTAAATTGCACATTTAAGTTTGCCACTTTTTCAACTTGATTCTGACCACCTTAATGCGTAAATCTAGATGTGTTCTTGAACTCCATCTAATGTATTCCATGTCTACTTCGTGATTTCACCATTAATTTGGTGAAATCACAAAGAAGATTGCATTAAAAATGGCCCCAAAGTGGTGATACTAAGTTGGTTTTGCATGGGAAAAGGTGAGAAAAGGAAAGAAAGGGAAGGAAGAGGCTTGTGGATGTAGCACTATGTGGCCAATTAAATATATGCTATGTTCTAAGCGTCGACACGTGGCCCAATAAACACTCACCAAGTGTACTATGTTATGGAAAAAAAAAAAAAAGAAATTGCCTATTAGGAGATTTGAACTTATGACCTCTTGCTTATATGCCATGTGATAGGTGCCGATACATGGTCTAATAGACACTCACTATATGTACTTTATACATGGTCTAATAGACACTACATACAATTGAGACATGTTTTTAATTGGCAGGATATCTGGAGTGGTTCAAAGGAAGGCTTTGTCTTCTATTGTTGACACCCCTTTTGATGAGGAATCACAGCATGTTGTATAACAACAAGGGAAAGGTAATATTAAATGTGATTTAGTGCAGAATTTTTGTCAATAGGTTTTGCAATTGATGAAAAAGAAAGATGACTTAGCTATGATGGCAAACACAGTTCAATGTGTAGCTATGCATCATTGTTATACCGTAGGATCATGTTCTTCTCTTTGTTTATCTGCTTTAAGTAGTAATTGGTTTAATTGAATAGTGGACGCTTGTGCAACTAACCATATAACACCCTATCCTAATATCTTACATAATATCAAAGAACTTCCTTATCATATAACCATAAAACTACCAAATGGCACCATCTTACACACCAATAAATATGGCTCAATTCACATTGTACCTAAGCTTACCATACATGAAGATTTACTTGGTTCCATAGTTTTCACACAATCTTTTATCGGTGCACAAACTAGTGACTTATCAAAATGTGGTGGCATGCTTTGATTCCATCTGTGTTCTTTTTAAGGCCAGATATCTAGTCAAGTTATAGCCAAAGCAAGTGTAAAGAATGGACTTTATGTATTCTGTCTTAAACAACTTGGTGTATCTAGTACTCTAAGTGATTTTAATAAATAGTCATTGTTTTCTTCTATTGTGTCTTCTAATAAGAAAGATATTACTCACTTGTTACATGATAGACTAGGGAATACATCTATTAGTAAACTGCAACATTTGCTTATTTCTAAAGACTTAAAGTGAGATGATTTTGATTGTAATACTTGCTAAGAGGCAAAGTTTCGTAGAATTCCTTTTCCTTTAAGTTCTAATATTGCTTCTTTTGCATTCAAATTAGTCTATGCTAATGTTTAGAGACTATATAGAGTTCCTTCTTTGTTTGGAGCACATTATTTTCTTACCATTGTTGAAGATTTTTCAAGGTCAACATGGACCAACTTGTTGCATCATAAGAGTCAATCTTGTTTTATCCTTCATTAGTTCTTCAAATATGTTGAAAATCATTTCTTGACAACTCCTAAAATGGTGAGAATAGATAATGGAGGGGAATTTCTTTCAAAGGACTGTTAAGAGCTTTTTCATAGCCTAGGAATCACACATCAACGTACTATACCTAATACACCACAACAAAATGGGCGAGTTGAGAGAAAACACTAACATCTTTTGGACACATCTCGTGCTCTTAGATTACATGCCAATCTACCTAAAGAATTTTGAGGGGATTGTGTTTTAACTGTTACTTATCTTATCAACAAAATGCCTATGTCCTTACATCATTGGAAATCATCATATGAAATTTTGTTTCATAAACCACCAAATTATGATTATCTTTGAACTATGGGATGTTTGTGTTTTGCTGCCAACATAAGTCTTACATCCGATAAATTTGATCCTAAAGGTGCTAAGTGTATGTTTCTAGACTATGCATATGGCAAAAAGGTGATCATTTGTTTGTTCGTAATACACATAAAAGTTTTGTTAGCCATGATGTTGTGTTCTTTGAACACATATTTCCATTTAAAGAATCTATTGCTCCTCATTCCTTACCTTCAAAGTCTCCAGCTTGTCCTTTTGTTTCCTTTGAGTCTATTCCGACTAATTCTGTTTCTTTGGAAAATTCTCCTGGTCAATCATCTAATGTATTTGATAATTGTGTTCTAGATTCTGTTGGTGTTACTTCCTTTACTATTTTGTCCTTATATAATATTCCTTACATAATATTCCAAATCTTTGCAAATCTTCTAAAGTATCAAAAACACATTGCTAGTTACATGACTTTGTACATTCAGTTCATTCACAAATTAACCATCCTCTCATTGCTACTTCATCCATTTGACTAACTAATACTAATTATCCTTTCTTTGACAGTAATACTTTTTCTCATTTTCCACCTAATTACCTTGCTTCATTTGCTAATGTGTTAACCATCCAAGAGCCTAATAATTATTCACAAATTGCTAAACATCAAGAGTGGAGAGATGCATTGCAGAAAGAGTGAGAAGCTCTTGAGTGCAACAATACATGGGAATTAACTTCTTTAACAAAAGGAAAAAAGGCCATTGGTTGTTGTTGGGTATACAAAGTCAAGTATAGGCCAGATGATAATGTTGAACGTTATGAAGCAAGACTAGTTGCTAAAAGTCACAATCAAATTGGGGGTGAGGATTTCCATGACACTTTTTCTCCAGTTGCTAAATTGAGCAAGGTCTATATTCTAATTGTTGTGGCCTCAGCATCTTCTTGTCCTCTTTATCAAATCGATGTCAATAACACTTTTCTTCATGGGTTTATTGATGAAGAGATATATATGGTACCCCTAGAGGGTTACATAAAGTAATTAATGGCCAAGTGTGTTGGTTAAAACGATCCTTATGTGGTTTATAATAAGCTTCTAAGTAATGGAACTTAGAAATTTCTTTGTTTTTAACTTCATGTGGTTTTGACCAATCGAAACATGATCATTCCCTATTTACAAAGCATGATAACAACGGTTTGGTCATCATCTTGTTATATGTGGATGACATGCTTATTATTGGATTTGGTGAAGTTTTAATTGTTGCTATTAAACAATAGCTTCATGAAGCTTTTACCATGAAAGACATTTGACTTATAAGATATTTTTTAGGTTTGGAGCTGTACAGGGTAGATTTCGGTTGTTATCTTAGTCAACACAAATTCATCATTGATGTCCTTGTTGAGACAGGGTTATCGGCTGCTAAGCCTATAGTTGTTCCACATCCAAGTGGTTTACATCTAGAAGATGATGCTAGTGCTTCATTGGCTGATCCTATGGTTTTTCAAAGGCTAAGTGGTTGATTATCTTATATCAATATTATTAGGCCAGACATCAGTTTTGTAGTACACTATCTCAATCGGTTCTTGTTTCATCCTCGGATAGCTCATCTTGCAGTTGCTCTACATGTAGTGAAGTATCCCACAGGATCAATTCTATTAGGACTGTTTTATCCTTCAACTAATGATCTTGTTCTGCATGGCTACTCAGATTCTAATTGGGCTGCTAATAAGTTAGACAACAAGTCTATTATAAGCTATGCTGTCATGCTTAGTTTTGCTTTAATCAGATGGAAAACTAAAAAACAACCAATAGTGACCACTTCTAATATAGAAGCTGAGTATAAGAGTCTTACTGCTGCTGTAAAAGAGATTTTATGGACTTCGTTTATTCTTCACGACTTGTTTGTTTCTATTAAGTTACCCGTGCGTTTATCTTGTGACAACAAGTCCACCTTGCTTATTGCATCTACCCTTTGCTTGCATACTTGAACCAAACATATTGATGTCAGTATTCATTTTGTTTGTGATTATATTGCTTTTGGCTTCTTACAAGTTTAGCATGTATCTTCCTTATCTCAATTAGCTGATATTTTCACTAAACCTTTGCTTACCCATTAGCTTCGGTTCCTTTCTTCCAAGTTGGCTCTTCAGCCATTGCCACCTTTAGGGGGGGATGAAAGATATATATATTTTATTTATTTTCCAATTGTATTTATTTTGTTGGTACACATGTAAGTGATATAGCAGTTAGTTTCTTATTTTAGTTTTAGCTAGTATAAATATTGTAGAAAATAGAAGGTTCATTCATTCAGTTAATGCAACGGTAAAAGAAAAGTCGAATGGAAAGCACTCTCTCTACAACTTCTCATGAAATCCCAGCTCATGGATCTTGAGAAAATCAGAATTCCTTTATATATTACCTCTAAGTATCTACTTTACGCTAATGGAGAAACTGTTTCCTAGTCCACCTCAATCGGATATTATGGTACTCACATAAACCAAAATTCTATTATGGTCCAATTCTAATCGGTAATAAATACTTGAACTTTGCAATATTTGGTTGATCGTAATTTTGTATATATCATTCACTATAGAAGTTCCTAGGGAGTTCTGGCAAATTACAATATTTGATAAATTATTGTAAAATACTAAAAATGGAATGCTCGGTAAATAATTGGATTGGGTACGAAATTTAAATACAAACCTGTTCTTAAAAGGTTATATGCGTCTACTCCAAAAAATGGTGCCAGCAAGGTATAGAATACCTTACCTAGGAAAGTTTCTTAATTCCACGTCTCTATTTCCATATCCGATATTCCTTCTCGTCAAAAAGTGAAGGAAAACTTTAATAAAATTAGAATACCACTCTCTACATAGAAATAAACCAAAATAAAATCATAATTCTATATTTTATTCTCTTTTTTCATGTTTGGAGGTGTAATTGGAAGATGGAATTGCGATTTTGAAATCAATTATGTCACTTTTACGGGGGAATTCGAATCTAACTTCGAGAAAGTGAGCGATTCCATTCCTCTTTTCTTAATTGTATTGATTTAAAATTATTTATTTAATCTTTAAATAAATTATAACACACAATAATTAAGGATTTTTTTTATAATTAATATTATTTACTCAGGTAGCGTTATGCTATCCCATTATATAAGAATTCCTAAATATAAAAAATAATTTATTATTTTAGTTCTTATTTCGTTCCATCCCTTCAAACCGTTTCTATATGTCAAATGTGATATAAGTGTTTTAATTAGTAACGTGTAAATATTAATAAAATTTTAATATATAAAACTATAAATGATAACTTTTAAAAATTTAGGTGTTAGGGCATTCATAGTGTACTTAATGTATTAATATTATTAGATATTTATTTCTTTCCAAAATGCGGCTATCCTTTCTGAAAATCCGGCGTTTCTTCTTCCACTATTTCCTTTCTTGTTAGCTACATTCAGTTCAGCACCAATCTAAAATATACCAGACGCGACAAGCAACCTTAAAAAAAAAAAAAATAATGAAAACCCACTTCAGCCTTGGATTAATCTGCCTCGCTAAGATATTTTTAGGTAAAGCTACATCTGTTTTTCCTATTCATTTCCCATAAAACTAAAATTTCTTATGGACTCCATAGTAGGTTCCAATCTACCAAACGTCACAAGCATGCCCTTAACAAAAGATCAGGATATAAAGGAAGAACAGGTTACACAAAGTTAACTTCCTAGTTTCCCAAAAACAAAAAAAAAAGCTTTTGTCTTACCATGCCTTCTTAGTACTTATTATAAAATTATCATCTAATTTATTTCATTTACTGCTAAAACACTTGTCAGTCTTTATATTAGTCAATTTACCATAAAAAAATTTTTGGGATTGAAGCCTGGGGTATGATGGTTTATAGGGCTCTCCTTCAATTATATCAAAATTTCTCAAGATCTTTGATTGAGTTGAATGATAACTCTAAAGCAGCGCGTATCACTAGTTGTACTTAAAATTATAAGAATCATCATGTCGTTCCACATTGGTGGTCGTAGCACTACTACACTTCCATTTAATATATACTTAATCATTCTTGCTATGACAACATTTAACAAGGTTAAACGCAGTATTTCATGAGCATTATCCTAAACTTCATTCTTTACACTCATGACTCCATACCCTACATGCATTTTTGTCCCTTTTCTTCGCGATTTCCATTACACCTTCTTACTGATATTTTCAAATAATCTTATGCCCACTTTTACTTTTGAAATTCCAAAGACTCCTTCGTATCTATTCCTAAAGCTCACAAGGTACTTGGTTTGGTTATGTTAAAGAAAAGTTAAAGTCTTGGTGTGTTTGGATTTTCATCAGGGCGAGGGTTTCGGTTGGCAAAATGCTTGTGTGTGGAATCTTCCTCACTTATTCCTGTTCGCTTGGTGGGAGTGAAGATGAGAATTGAAGAGAATGGAAAGAAATGGAGGTGGGTGGTGTTTGCAGAGGGCCGGCGAGGATCAAAAGGAAGAGAGAGATGAATGAAGTTTGCTTGAAGTGATCTTACTTGATGATGATTTTTTGTTTTTACTGTTTAGTTGGGAGGGTGATTGGTGAGTCCTGCGCATGGGAGGGAGTTTGCTCAAGGTGATTCATGTAATGAATGGAAAGAGTTATTGTAGATTTTGCAAAAGACATAGGAGAAGTTTACAGAGATATTGGGCAGAAAAGTCGTATGTTGCAGTGTATTGATATACAACTCTTGTCCCTCGGCTTGGAAAGGGGGGAAAAAAAGAAGGTTGGGCTTGGTTTTTCAGTTTATTTAGTTTAACTAAATTAAACTAAGCAAAATTTGCTCAAATATGTTGAATTCAACTACTTCTTTTCTTTGTTATGTGCATTATAGACTTAGAAAAGGATCATGGGTTGGGTTTTTAGTTTATTATAACTATTATATATAAGGTTTTTAGGTTATTACAATTATTTTATATGTATTTTATATAGACTTCATGAAACTAATCATAGGCTAGTCTAAATAAAATTAGATTACAAAGTTACTAGGTTATACTATTATCAATATAAACTTAATAATTTTCCTAAAGTTATATAAATTTCCTCTGGGCATGCCATGCATTTAGTGCTTAGGACTTCTATTTTCTTCTTTTAGTTTTGAGCAACTTAATTCTTCCTCTACATTTATTTAATTAATTATTTCTTATGGTTTAGCATTCTCCTTATAACCTCTATAGGGAATTTTCTCCTAATATTCGTAGTTTTTAATATTTATTTACTTATTCTTATTCGTAGCTCTTGTTTTTCCTATTATTGAACGGCTAAATACTCGTTAATTGGTGTTCTAAAATTCGTAGTTGTTACAACATTATCGAGATGGATTCCACGTCTTCATCTATAAGTGTTGACTATAATTGCTGTCATCGTCTAAAATGTCTAATGGGGACTAAGCGAATATGTCCTTATTAGACCCCCAAGAAGTCGACGATATTTGAGCTTGGAAGGTAGCGACATTCTTATTTGAGTTTACCGCTGAGGGTCATCGCTAAGCTTAATTGTTTCTATTTCTTCGATTGATTCTCCTTTGTTGTCTGGCTTTCTCTCTGGTTTAGACTCTACCACAAGGATTTCTTCTTTGAAGAAGGCCTTAACATATAAGGTCCTAGCTAATTCTTGATCCTCTTAGCATATGCCAAACCTTATCGTTGTGGGTTCCCTGGCCTTGAGGTAGGTTGTTGAACGGGTCATTCTAAAGGCAGTTCGATTAGGTCATCCGGGATGACATTTATACAGCACTTAGCAATCAACCGCTATGAAGTCTGTGGGCTGTACGACAATGCTGTCATCATCGCAGAACTCTATGGTAAGGGTGATAATTCCCTTGCTCAAATGGGACGGTTGTTGAAGCTCCAGAGATTGTGATCATAGGGCTTTAAATTCTTTATCGACCTATCCTTCATCTGCTTGAAGGCTTGCTTGAAAATGAGGTCCGTCAAGTTGCTGGTGTCAACTACGAATTCATGGACCTCAAACCCTGCGATCATAACGCTGATCATTAGGCCATCTATGTGCTGAGTTTGCATGCCTCGCAATTCTTCGTTAGAGAAAGTGATGGATGTGTAAATTCTTGGCTTTTGGCTATGACATTCATGACTTGCCATGGGCTTAGAGTTTAAATGTTCTTTTGGACACCAGGCCTCCCACAATAGTATTCACCATGCTATGGGTAACTCTATAGGCATTAGGAGGATTGTTGTGCAATACAATTACCAGGATTCTTGCTTATAGGTAATGGTTTTGTGTTACTAAAGTGGAGGACGCTTGTTCCAATTCGATGATTATGAAACTAGTTAATTTATCAATTATATGAATTCGAAGTTTAGAATCGTAATTTTAATAATTTTACTTACCTCCTTCCTAAGTCTCTCTATGTGTAGGTTTTGGTCGTGCGGCCTAAAGATTGTGATGGGAAGTCACCATAATCTACTAGAAAGTAATATGGTTAAGAACGGAATATATAATAACAACATTATCAAGTTGATAAAGAATCTTGTATATTAATAAAGCCAATTGTGATCGTTCATTTCCCTTCTCCAAGTTTCTATGCTAGGCACCAATTCTTGACCTTTTTTTATTTATCTTGATTCTAAAGTGTGACTTTTTTAAGATTATGGGACTTACAAATGTTTAAAAACTTGTTAAGGAACTTTGATAAAAGGAACTCATTAGTAAATTGGAGGGTTTCCTAATACGTAGAGTTTTTTAAAATACTGACGTAATCTACTAAATAATCCTTTAAGAAACTAATTAATAAAAATGTACAAATTATCTATAATTAACCCTTGATTGAAAAAATTATTTTTTTTAAGGCCAAAATAATCCATTTTCATCCCAATCACAATTTTTTTTTAAATGTTATAGTAGCTATTTATGATCTAAAGTTAGGTGATGACTCCACTTGCCATCCTTTGGTAAGCTGCATGGTCCAACACCATTGGTGGGTTAAACTTCACTTTTTTTTTTTCCTCCTCCTTTTATGTTCTTTTCTTGTAACTTTTGCATGATAATTGCAATATCCACTAGAGTGTAGTTTATGGAAATTATCAAACTTATTAGTTACTACATGTCTACATCTACAACACTAAGTTAGTCTCAACTTAATTTAGGTTTTTCATATTAAATATTAAGTTTGATACACCTTAGTTCATTGAACAAATTTTAAGTTGGTCACATGACTCTTTATATCATCCACTTTGACATATCACCACTTTATATGATCCTCAAACTAAAGTAGATTCTCTTAGCATTATTATCATCATCATCATTATTATATGAGACTAATTGGCACTACAACTCAAGTCAAAATTTATCTTGCCATTTGAGGATTCAAGTTTCATCTTATGATTACTTAATAAGAGTAAACTTTTCACATATTTAATATTCATATCTTTACAATCATAGTCACAAAGACATTTTGCGTAAATTCCCATACTAAACAAATTATGTTTTTCATTATTGGGAGTTTTACGATCCGATTAGATTTAATTTTAGACACCAAATCATTTTTTGATCAAAATTTTCGCCCTTCTTATTCTATGACTTCAATTGGCTTAGAGTTTAGGATATATCTACATAAATACTTGGTCCATCGCCCACGCTTTAAGCATTTCTCTAAATCAATTTTCTTCCATCTTTGAACGTATACAGGGAAAACCATTAACTTACCACACGCGATTATGAAAATGGTAAAATATGTTAAAAATAAAACACTAAGACCCAGTGTAACACAACTAATAGTTCCATATAACATATATCGTACAATTTCTCCAATATCACAAATACAAGTATATAACACACACAGTTCTACAAATAATATATTCCATGTTTTTATACATAACATATAACCCAAATCATCACATGGAGTGATTGTTAAAATACACTACCTTGTAAAAGATAAATTGATGAACATAGGTAAGAAAAAAATATTTTAATGACTATTTTAATAATTGAAATGTCTATGTCTTTGACAGTTGTTTTGATTTTGACTATGTTGGAAACTAAATACACACTTAAGAAAGCATTCGAAAATATTTAAAGAGTATTAAGAAGGATAAGAGAGGTTTTTTTGTGATTTTTTTCTCTCAATAGGTTTTTGCGTTCTTCTCTCGATGGATCTTCCCATGATGCCTTCAGTCTTATTTATACAAATGTATAAGTGGTTACTGAAGTGCTTAAAATCTTGAAGATTAGGCACTCGTTTTGCCTTGATTCAATAATTGTTGGCCTTTGTTAAAAGTTGCACAATCATGAATAGCTGTTTGTTTGCCATAAGAGTCTTCAATTGACATAAGTGAATGAAGAATTTGATGTGAGTACTTGTTCGATAGTTAGCTGTTTTTGAAAATTTTTTTTGGAGGGCCCTAGAATCATTGAGGCATGAATACTTCTCTAAGGATTGATCTAACTAAAATCATATTCGTCTTTTTGAACAATATTTTTTTACATGTACTATTGAATAAATATGTTTTGGTTGAACAAAACACTCCTTACCTGATATTTTGAATAGAATTAATTATTGAACAATTTAATTTATAAAAAAAAATTAATTTCATGACAATTATCTTTATTTCGATTTGGATCATTATTATTAGAAGCATCTTTCTTTAATAATCTTAAAGTAATTTCAAATATTTTTTATTTATATTTAAAAAAATCTGAAGTTTTTATTTAATCGGTTTAACTTTAACTTTTTTCTTTTAAAAATTTTCTTATATGAGTAACGCTTTTTTTATATTGATCAAAATATACTTCAACTTAATCTATTGATCACAAGAGATATATATCATAAACATTAAACCTTTGTAGTAGAAACTTAAATTAACAAGTACGTATGTGTTCACATTGAGAATTAATATATATATTTTTGACAAAAAAGATAGCAAAATATATTCCATAAATGAACATCCACGATTACATACAACCCAAGAAACACACGGTCACCGACACAAGGACGTAAGGATGATCAGTGGCCATAGCATCTCAAATCACTTTATCTTTACATCTAGATGCAGTGTACACCACCACCTTATCATCGTCAACTTCCATAATTGCATATGTAAATGGCCAACACTTTTTAAAACACGAGCCTGTCTAGACTTAGATATATGACCCGATAACTCAACACGATTTAGTACCACCCTTAGGTACATTTTCTGTCTCAAGAAGATTCTTCTAGCTTTATTTTACGCCGACGAAGTTCCATAAATTGAAATTTACTCTAAAAACTGAAATTGTCGAGAGGCGTACCATCCCCGTCATATCCTGCATCTCCGACTGACGCACCATCCCCGTCATATGCTGCATCACCGACCGATGCGGCTCCTGCATATCTATCTGTGCTGCTTGCATCTGTTACGTCTATGCGATTTTTCTGTGGAAAAGTACCAGTTGAATTTGGCTGAGAAATTTGCTGATGAGTTGATCCCACATGATTGGTTATCTGATATGTGGTACCAGCCACAGCAGATGCAGCAGTAACCGCACCGGCTGCAGTAGCAACATATCCCATTGCATCTTTTGCCGAAATGCCAGTAGCAGGTTTTCCCTGAATAAGGCAAAGTCACGTGTCATTATTGGAATTCTAAATTAGGTATCAACTTATTTCAAAACGTATGGATTACTTTACGATGAAATCTCTAAGAGCAAAAAACACTTGACCTGGTGTCCAGTGGTAATAGCAGGATGGTTGGTGGTATAAGTGTTTGCCCCTTCGGGTGGTTCAGCTGAAGGGCCAGCCCCATCATGTGGCTCAAGGGTTGGCTGCTGAATTTCCTCCAAAATACGAACATGCCACATGTAATCCAGGGATGATGACCTAAGTGGCTCCTTGTGGGTGACTGAGTTTTTCCATGGTTGAATACCCCCATCAGCCCTTAAAAAATTGCCTGAGTTAGTTTGCAATCTCAGCCCTTCCTTGTCTCTTATGGGTTTCCATTGCACTGATGAGTCTGAACTCAGGCTCTGGATCACCTTTTTGCCTATAGCGCCAAGGAGAAATCTCTCAGTCGATGCAGTTAGGTACGTACCGTAGCAGCTCTTGAGCCGTATATTATTGTTGCCAATTTGCTCAACCGTCCATTTCGCACAGTCGGCCGATCCGTTTTGGTCTTGAGAGACTGATATCTTGTCTTCCTCGGCTATCAAGTACATGCCGTGGTGGCTGCAAAGACGCACGACTCTCGCATCCTTGAAGAGCTCCATTAGGGTGGAAAGTAGAGAAGATGAGAGAATTGTGAGCTTTGAGGGAATGGATATATGACGGTCACTTGTGATTTTATATCCAAACAACCATTTGGAGTTGACTGGAGGAAGACTTCGTAGAGCAGAACAAATTGGCACTATGCTTCGGGGAAAAGGTTAGATTGACTACAGTAAAAAGTTATAGAAATCTTAAATATCTGATATCTCACAATGCAGTGGTCAGGAATATTTATAGAAAATAAGGAAAATATTTTTCATTTTTGAAAGGAGAGAATTATTTCACTAACATCTACCGATATTCTCTGTGGTTATCATCACTTAATGCTAAAAGGCACGGCGAAGACTTTTAAGTCTATCTTCTTGGCGTGCTACCTAAATGCATGGCAAGTGATGTCGTAGACAAGTCCCTCCAAATAATATGGTAATTTCAATATATAATATATATATATATATATATATATATATACTGATATAGATATATAGACACAAACCATAAAAGAGGATCCGGCTCAAATAATGACTTACGGATATATTCACCCTTGACCCCTGTTATTGTTTGGGTTAGAGTTCACCACATGTTTCACCAATTTTTGTAGGGAAAATATTAATGCCTGCATTAGTTTTACTCGCTAAAGTTGAAGAAAAGGAAACTATCCATTTTTTATAAAACTAACACATAACCATCAACTGAAAAGAATTATATATAAAATTACTATATAAATCTTGCGCATTTTTTTTTATCAACAGATATAAGTAAACTTAAGATAATTAATTTGAGAATAACATATATATTATAAATCATCAGTGCTGCATTTTAATCAACTCGGAAAATTAAGGTGCATACACTTCGTATTTTCACTATACTTCCAGTTAATTTGCATCTCAGCATATAATGGACATTGAATTTCTTTTCTTCTTTTGTCAATTAATTAACTAGTTAATATGATTGGTAAAACAATACAAGAGCCGCCAGGTGTTAAAAAGTTGCTCAAAAGATGTCGATTTGAATCTAAAAAATTGCTCATAATATTTATAGGTTTGTATAAATCTGAAATAGAAAAAAGAAAAATTGCGGGAGAGATAAGATCGGATTTGTACTGTCATACATTTACAAAACTGAACCCTCTTCCACCATGGAAATCATTAAGAATAGGTAAAGAAATAAGATGGAGTATAAAATTTTCACCGATTCTTTCTTTATTTTCATAAAAAGAAATATTGCTAAAAAAAAAAAACATGGGTTTCACCATAGATAAATTTTATGATAGAAAAAGGTAGCAAGTTAGACTTCGATATATTTTTTTCTTTATTTAGCATTTTATGATGTATTTTTTTTTTATATAAAATATTTGTCATTTGCTTGGTGATTTTAATGATATTGGTTTTGGTTCCCCCTTATCTAATCCTCTGCATGTCCCTGCAAACAATGTTTGGATTTTTTTTTCTTCAATTGTTGTAATCATATTTTTGTGATTAAGACTTGATATCATAATTTATTTTAGAATTTTTTTCTATTCAATAGATGAATCGAATCAAGACATGATACATGCTTAGTCAATTGATCTAGTTACGAGTTAATGTGTTTAAGCACGATTAGTAATCGAGATTATGTTATAAGTAAAGACTTTTCATAGATGAATGTAACGTCCCAAAACCTAAAAGTGTCACAACATGTCATATGTCCCTAATTTTTTCATAATTTGTTAAGGCTATAAAACTAACTGTAACCTCCATAATCACATCTAATAATTGTCACACCCCGAAACGGCAGAGTCGTAACAGCCCCCGCCGTGTAAACCATCCTAAGATAAAAGTTGGCCATACAACCCTATCTTAGACTTGATCTACACAAGGCGTCCACAACTAACTCGCTTTAAAGTAGACAATTTGTAATTTAACAAATCATTTACCTAAGAAAGTGAGAAAAGTTATATATAATCACTATAATTCAGCTGCTACATTAATCAGAAATGAAAAGTAAATTATGTGTTGATTCTTCAATGTTTTTCCTCACTCCCCAGGATCCAGCAGTTGCTAGCTTCAGAATAGTTGTTGCCGCTTTTTAGCCAGCACCTGCACGACGTCTATAGGGATGTGAGCAACCACAGCTCAGTAAGTAGGGACGGAGGACTTAAAACTATACCATACACACAACAAGGTTTTCAATCACTTATTAGGTACAATGCATGTGCAAGCAAATGCCATCGCACGACGTTGTCCGGCTCGTCGTGAGATTAGAGAAATTGCACCCGCTTTAATCTGGGTTGAGGAGTTGTCGTTAATGCAACAGCTCACGACCAAACCCAGGCTTGTGTAATGGAGACCTTGCTCCTCCCGCGACTACCTTCGAACCACTGCCTCAACCCTCGCCGTGACCTCCTCTCCTGTCACTTAGTTCGATTGAGGATGAAGAAGGGACCATTTTACAATCTTGCGCTATCCCTTCCGAAGGGGTCGGTATTTGGCCGGAGAGTCCTAAGTTCCCCTAACGGGTTGCCATGCATGTCCGATTATGATTACCGGTCGGATATTTGATTAAGTCCAGTTTAGGATGATCAATGCTTTTATACAATTCATACAATATATGCCAGAGCAACAAACAGAATCATAGCATCACCCATAATCAAGCACATGCGCACATTCAACTATCTAACAAGCACAACCAAGCATAATCTTAAGCCTCCAAAATACAGTATCGTATTAATCCCAACTTACCTCGACTCCTCGCTCGCTCACTCGAGGTTCGATTTGCTCAGGCCATCGCCGATCATCCCTATAACACGAACGTGGTTTCAGCTTTTGATATAATTATTACAAGTTCATTTTATTCTATAACGCTTATTGTTAGGTTTTGTTTAAGGTTTAATATGCCTAATTATCTAGGTATTAAGTTTTTTACCATTATTCTAGGTTTGGGGTTAGGTTCAGGTTCGGTTTTCGCATTGATTTCTAAATTAGGTTTTTAGTTCGATTTTTAAGTAATGTTTTAGATCCTAACCCTAGAATTCCGTTCCAACTCATAAGGTGATATTAATCACATTACTTTCCGATCTCCTAAATACCATTATTACCTCTAATTAGTATTTTATTCCATCCGGTACACTTAAATCCCTATTTGTGTACCGAATTTACTCCTAATGTGAGAAATTTTTATATTTTTCATATAATTACATAAATTCAAGTTTCCCATCAGATTTATTGTATATTTTTATTATTATCATAATATCAATTTTTATTATAATATTTTCTATTTATTATATTTTCAAAAATTATACATTATGCATTATTGCATATTATGCACATAATGCATTTCTAATATTTCTATTACCCTAATTATCATCTCTAAACAGCAATTATTATTCCAAAATGTTTAAATCCATCCTAAATCAGATTTTACTCCAAATTTCCCTAATTTACAAAATTAACTATTTTTCCTATTACTAATTTACTACATAATTAACCTAACAATTACATCTAACACCCTAAATCCTACAAGTATCATACACCATCAGATTTCAACATCCTAAAACATCTACTTATTCACTAAGTCAGTAATTAATATCCTAATAACCTAATTAACTCCAATTTACCCATTTTATGCCTCATTTTAAGGCTTAAAAATTATCTAAAAATTTCGAAAATTAATTTTTGAAAACGGGCTTCATAGCACTGTTCTATATCATCTAAGTAATCTACACAAAAATTTTGGGCTTGAAACTACACTCCTAAGGTCATTAATTTCTAAATCGAAATGTGCTCGATTTTGTACAATTTCTTAGGGACCATATATTACGGGACATAATTTCATCAAAATAATATTTTTCCTACAAACTACATACAAAAATATCCCAGAATAACAAAATTCATAATTTTCTAATCATATTTACTATTTTTACAAAATTACACAAGATTCGGGCTGGAAATCGAACTCACCGTTTTGGGTGGCTCCGACCACCGCGGGCCACCGTGGCCTTGTCGGCCAGCCTGGGCGCTGCCACCACCGTGTGGTGGTGGTGGCCGTCCACTTCCAGCTGCTCGTCTAGTAGGGGTTCCCTTTAAAGGCCTTCACTGCATAGTTTTTCTTATTTTTTTTCTAAACCGAATTTTTCTCTCAATTTTAGACTCTCCCTAATTTTCTCACTTTCCAAACTACCCAAATGAGCTCTGTAATTTTTCCTGCTATTTATAGGGCTTTGTGGAATTTATTGTGCATTAAATGGGATAAAACAATTGCCTTATCCCTTGATTTTTGGCTTTTATGTTGGCTTATTTTAATTGGCCGAATTTTTTTCTTATTTTTCCCAGCTGCCACGACCCATTTCTGGATGATTCATGATTTTTCCTGATTTTTCTTGATTTTTCCTTAATTAATTATGAATTTTCTTTAAGCATTTAGTATTATTTTAGCACATTTCGCGTATTTTAAGTAATTACGCGTATTTTTATCTACACGTAAATACATGTGGGGTACACGTGAACATTCCTAAACATTATTTTAGTCATTCTAGAATTTTTAGTATACATATAATCTATCTCTAGTAATTTATTAGTTGTTAGATTACACTTTTTGCCTTTTCGGTAATTAGCAATTATCATGCTTAAAATTTGAAAATTTTATAGTCTCTTATTTTATTACTTATTTTCTTAAATTCACGTTTACGGGGTCATTTTTACTAATATTTTTCTCAATCGTTTATAATTTGGGTTTGATCGGATATTTTAACCGATCGCCCTAAACCTTGGGTTCTAAGTTCAATCCTACGGTTACTTGGCTGAACTTTGGGGATTACAATAATTACTTATCAAATATAAAACAACAATTCTTTACATACATCAATTTAAGTGACTTATTGGTGAGTCACTCCAACCACAAATATACTAAATAATTAGATTTTGATTTTCTACAACTTACAAAACTAATCACCTCTCTTTATCAACCTAATAATAGCAATTCTCATATTTGTCGTAAACTTATCAAATTGACTTGCAATTGTAAAAATAAAAGAATGAGCCGAAAGCCAATACATGATACACAAGCACCCATGATGCTAAGCCAAGTCATACATATGCATATAATGCAACTTACATCAAGTATAAATCAAATAATTATTTATTTATTTTTAATTTTGGCCAACAACTAACAAAGGGGTATTCATGACCTTATCACACTATGATATTTATCTATATGCAAGTCTATTAAGGAATCCATACATATGATCAGTAGTTGCTCCTTTAGAAATCTATCACTACAAGCCCTTAAAATAAGTAGGTCAAGCACAATTAGCAAACCGTTCGTTTATCCTAAATATAGTTTAGTCTAGTTTGATCTTTTTTTATCCTAATACAAACGATTATACAAACAAACACCACGTACCTAAAAAGGTTTCTTAATCATTCACTAGAATTCCACAACTTTCAATCTCATACCAATTAGCTTCCATCACCCATCAAAGTAGGAAGTTGATATCCAACACGAATCTATTTGAGATTAAAAACAAATATATATTAACCTTCGGATGATCATTAAAAAAGTCTTTATCTTATTATTATTTATGAATTCTTTATTAATTTATTACATGTTATACAACTATTCTATCAATTTAAATGTTCTGAGTAAAATTAGTCAAATAGATTCAATGATGAGCAAACCAATTGAGGGGATCCAATTAGTTTAGGGATTTATTAGACTGATTTGGTCTTAAATAGGTTTGGTTGAAATCTAATTATTCAGATTATTTTATAAGTTTAATATTGTTATTATTGTATCGTCGTTGTTGGAAACTTGGTACCAAGAAACAAGCACGATAATTTTACATCAATATTAAATGCCATTCTTTTATGATATTATTAAATACTAACAACCATACTTGTATACATGCAAAGCATATATGATAATACCAGTTTAAAATTAAACAACAGTGACTTGTAATTACATAAAGAAATGTGAAGGAAAGGAAACTATCCAATATTGAAGTTAGGAGATGGCATGGACAAAAGGCAATATTATAATGCAGTGTCCAGAACCCAATTTGAGATAAGACGAAAGCCATTGTTCCTTGAATTGGAATAATATAGTCGTCTTCCTCCAACAAGTTTTTTACCACAACAAAAGCAAGGCAGATTGAACAATAATATACTCCGATCAAATCCTTCGTCTGGACCACCGATCTCATATTAACGTTAAGTCATAAATCTTATTACAAATACATGGAACGAGTTCCACGGGGAATAGTCAACTTACCGAAACCGAAGGGTGGAACAGCGAGGCTTGAAGTATTTCTCACCGGAGAAGAAGAGAACTCAGGTTATGGACAACAATTGATCGACTCGAACAAATAATTGCCGGAGTTCGACCAGAAAACGTGAAAAGAAGATGAAAGGATAATCAAAACTGTGAGTTATCAACGTGACCAAAGCGAGGCAAGGTAAGCAAGGTGAAAATGGGCTGAGTCAACTGAGTGAACTCACCAGACAAAGGTGGGGGCGGAGTAAGCAAGCTAAGTCAACACAACGAAATTATCAAGTGACCCATTGGAGAATAGGAAGTCGGAGATGAAGTTGAAATTTTAACTTTAAGCAAATCCATTTCATGGTCGGTTTGTCACCTCACTCGTCAAATATTAGCCAAACATGTACGTGTCTCTCTGTTCTCACTCCATCGTCCGAGCTCAGCTCCTCTTTGGCTCCGACTGTTTCTTTGGTTAAGTCTGGTTCCAACATTTGGGCGAATATACAGGAGCTCATAAAGTCTATATTGTAGAAAAAATGGGTCAAGGTCTCGAGGGACGATCGAAATGAAGATGGAAACTAGCTAGTGTCTTCTCCTTCCTCTACATTAGCGAAGTGTATCGGTCACAAAAGGATAGACAATTTCAAGGTGTTTTCTTCCTTTTACCCACATTAATGGAGTTTGCGGTTAAATGATGGAAAGAGCTTCTTTTGGTGGCTTGTGTGAGATGGAGAGAGAGAGAGAGAGAGGGTTTTACTTTTTGTTTGAGGGTTTAATGCGAGAGTGTAGGCCTTTGCTTTTGTGTCTTATAAATTAGGAGAACTGGTCCCAGAAAATTGGAGAAATGGATGATTGGAAAAAGGAAATGAGAAAGAAAGGAAAAGAGAGTGGATAAGGAAATAAAAACAAGAGATTAAGAAATTAAAAGAGAGTATTTATAGATAGAATAAATGGTGTATTGGTAATGCTAAATTATTTTATTAAACTATAGTTAAACTTTCTTCTTCTTTTTAATCATTTATAATAATAATTATAATAATTAATTATAGACTAAGTCAGACATATACGAGACGATTGATATATTACTCATCACTTTACATTTTATTATAAAAGTATAATAGGAGTTAATTTATTATTTGAAATGTTTTAAAAAAACCTGATCTAAATGTTTAGTCTTTATGATAAACTTATAAACTTGAAGTTATATTAAAATCTGTAAGTTGAAAACCTTAACCTTTAATGTTTGGATTCTTAAATAAAGCCTCTTTATCTTAATTAGAAAATTCATTTTTATTATTTAATTACTCTTACTTTTGATTGGAGTCTTTCAATAAAAAACATTTAAACTTGGACACTAGATATTACACATTAATACGACTTATTACCAGCCTTAATTACATTTTCCCACCATTAGGAACAACCTTTCGGCTTAATTTGGCACTAATGAAGTTCCTAAAATTAAAATTAACCCAAAAGAAATCAAGTAAGCGCAACACTCTCATCATAAGCTAACTCTTCTTCTTCATAATCTTCGGCTAGCATTCCTTCATTTGCTACATCTCCTCCATTTGATCTTGCATCTGCTAACTCCACTCCATTTTCAGGTTGAGAAATGACATTAGAAGTTTGTTTAGTTGATTCCGCATGATTAGTCATTTCATTGGCTATATAGAACCAGCCAGGCAGCCCATATTAAATATGGCACTAGCGTATACCATCGCATCTCTTACCGAAATGCCATTACCAGGATTTACCTAAAAACAAACAAGGCAAACCACATGTAATTATTTGATTTCTAAAAGCAAAATAGGTATTAATCAATTTCAAAACCTCCGGGTTACTTTACGATGAAAGCCCTAAGAGTAAAACACGCGCTACCTGCTTTCCAAGAGTATTAGCAGGATGGTTGGTAGGACAGCCAGGTGGTTTGGCAGAAGTGTTTGCACCTCGGGGTGTTTTAGCCGCAAAAGTTCCAACCTTATCATGTGGCTGAGAGGTTGGGTTCTAAACTGTCTCCAAAATTATACATGCCACATGTAACCCTGGGTTCATGAGGACTTAAGTGGTTTTAACTGAGTTTCTCCCTGGTGGAAGACCCGCATCAGCCTTCAAAAACCTACCTGACTCAGTCTGCAATTTGAGCCTTTCCCTGGCTTTTCTTATCGGTTTCCACTTCATTAACGATTCTGAATTCCTAGGCAGGCTCTGGATCACCTTTCTGCTTGTGGCGTCGAGGAGAAATTTCTGGTTGAACGCAGTTAGGTACTTGCCGTAGCAACTCTTGAGCAGTATAAATAGTTACCACTATTCTGACCGATGGTCCATTTTGCAAAGTCGTTTAATCCGTTTCCGTCTCGACTGACTGATACTTCGTCTTCCATGGCTATCAGGTAAATAATGAGAGAATTATGAGCTTTAAGGGAATGAAGATATGGCTATCACGTTCAAGATGAGGTGACGGGCTAAACTTGATATGGCTATCCACTTATAAGAAAGAATTACATAAGATGGAAAAAAATTATTAAAATATAAAGCCTAAATTGGATGTCTAAATGCGACATCTAATTTAACAAAGAATTTATATCTTAAAAATACAGTTTCATGTTTTTTATATTGTTGTTATATTATATTTAATAGATGCAATTTTATTAAGTTATTTATTATTTATATTAAATATATAATGAAGATAATGTCATGGTTTAGTGGTTGAGGTGTATGATAAGATTATGCATAGTACAAGTTCAAATCTTAGTAGAAGCATTGCTTAATACAAGTCAAAATATGTCACATATAATAATCCTATTTATTACCTGCAATATTATTATGGTATTTCGATAATTAATTTGGTGTAATTGATATTTGTGTAATATTTATTTATTTTAATAGTAGACATGCGAATTCCTCAAAAACACTTCATAAAGGCTAGAGCATAACAAAATGGTACTAAGCCTTATTTGTTATAACTAAAATTTTTAAATTATTAAATATTTTTATAATAATCTCAAATACTGCAGTAATAGGCGGTTGATATAGGTAAATAATGATAGAAGGTAAATAATAGCCAAAATTGATGGTTAACAATTATTGGAAATGCCTATAGAAAATTCAGAAAAAATTATTTAAAAATATAAAACTATTTTTCGACCATCCATTGATGGAAGGATATCTACCATTGTTTTTGCTCATCACATGATGCTGAAAGACACTGATACTAAAATCTTGTTAAAATATTCAATAAATATGAAATTTCAATTATAACAAAAAAAAAAACTGGACATGATTCCTTTGCTTGGCGGGAAGCCTTCTATAAGTCAATCGGAATTTCTGTCTAAATTACGAGCTAACGGCAAGTGGCAAAGTCTAAAGCCAAGTCCCTCCAAAATGACATGAACATATAATTTTAAAGAGGATATTGATATTATAAGGAGGACACTGCATAAATCACGTCTTAATGACTGATCTTTTGCGATAATGCTAGGTATCATCATAAGCAAAATAAGACATGACTTGTTGATTAATAAATAATATTAATAGTTTACGTGAATAAATTAATTATGTGTAAATAATAATAATAATAATAATATTTTAATACATAAAAATATAATTATTTTTAAAAAAAATATAAAAATCATATTAAATGGCTGGCTTTTCCAGCTTGGAATTTGTAGGAGGCTAAATTTGTGTTAAGTTAAACTAACTATTTATTTAATGTTGGTTTATTAGACAAAGTGACAAGATTTAAATAGTTTTATTTATGATTGGAATGATTTAAAAAGATATAATTTATAAGTCTTAAAACAGATATCATTCAACTAGTTCATCGACTCTTAACTTCTTTTAAGAGGACTCACAAATTTAATAGAACATGCCACTAGCTTTAGGCTCACTACAAAGTTACGAGGATAGCTTTAAAGTGAATATGTTTATACTTGTTTCTCTCTTATCAGCACGATTTGACGCATTTACCAAGCCCTTACCTTCAAAAGCTTTAGAGATTACATAAATAGCTTATGGAAAACGAGTTAATACTTGGCCACGAACAGTGACTACTGGAGGCAGGCTCTATGAAGTGGAACAAATTGATAATTAGCTGATGATGCTTCCTCTAGAATGTTTGATTTATTGCAATAAAAAAAGTTTTAGAAATATTAAGTATTTGAAATCTCAAAATGTTGCGTTGACCCATAGGATGAGTAATGGTGGAAGGCGAATATGACATGCAATGGTCAGGATTATCTATAGAAAATAAAATAATAAAAAAAAAAACATTTTTAAAAGGAGGAGGCAGAGATAATTTTACTGTTACCCATTGATATTTTTCTGTAAAATATTTTACCGTCATCTTTCCCTATCATTTAATATCGAAAGACGCTGGTATAGGTATCTTCTAAGAAATCTCAGAAATAATCTTCTCGAAAACTGTGTTTGGTTTTGCATGGTGAAAAGATTTTTAAGTCAATCTTCTTGGTCTAAAATGCTACCAAAATGGCAAGTGATGTTGTGGGCCGCGTCCTCCAAATGATACACGTATAATCTAAAAGCAACTATACAATGTTAGTGTATTTATAAAATTGAACATGGGAATATGAGTTTTGACGGTTTATATAAAATAATTTTTTAAAAATTATAAATATATTCATAATAGCTATAAACGTTTGAAATACATGATGAAAATAAAAAACTAAAAAAAAATTTCTCTAAAAAAAATTCACTTATAATTTAATATTTACAGAAGAAGAACAAAACAAAATTGAAACTAGTTTTTTTCTTTTCCATTATCTTGCTAAAAAAAAGTGATGAGTTGAGAGAAATAAATGTTTTAACTCATTTTTAGTTATTAATGATATAAATTTAAATATATAATTTTTTTTATAAACTTTTTCATTAGACTTAACAACTTAAATGAAGGACAAAGGGACTAGGAGAGAGAAAGAAGAAAAAATTAGAATGAGATTTAATACCTTAATAGTCAACAACTAGTAGAAGCTTAGTTATATATATATATATATATATATTTCTACCTATGTAAAATTAATTAATAATATAAGTTTGTAAAAAAAATGATTTTACATCCGAGTTAATTTAAAAAAACCTTTAAAAATTGTAAATTTATAGAATTATATAGATAGAATCGTGATTTTGATAATTATGAATTACATATATATTTCATAATTTATACATAGCATATAATCTAAATCACCACATGGAATGATCGATAAGATGTATTATGTTATAGAAGATAATTTGGTACATTATAGGTCATAAGAATAACAAGAGACATATATCACAAACATTAAACCTCTATAGTAGAGACTTCATTAAACAAGTATGTGACCACATGAATGTTGACATTAAGAATGAATATATACATTTTTATACAAAGGATGACACAATATATTTTATACATAGAGATTCACAATTACATGCAATCTGTTGAAATATTAAACAATATGCTCCAAACATAAGGATTCACATAATTAAATATGCAAGTGATACCATTTAAATAAAGTAGACATATTCTAGTTTTAATTAATGGGATAAAGTCAACACAGATACCTAAACTTTTATATTTTTTTCATTTTAATGCCTAGATTTTAAACTTATTAATTTTGGTACTCTAACTTTTTAAATGAGACAAATTCGTATATCTATCATAACGATTATTATTTATAAAATAATAATATAATTATATTAATTTTCATTTTATTTCCATCTTAATACTTAAGGTTAAGTACAGTATTTCATGAGCATCATCCTAAACTTCATTCTTTACGGTCATGACTCCATACCCTACATGCATTTTTGTCGCTTTTCTTCGCGATTTCCATTACACCTTCTTACTGATATTTTTAAATAATCTTATGCCACTTTTACTTTTGAGATTCCAAAGATTCCTTCGTATCTAATCCTAAAGCTCACAAGGTACTTGGTTTGGTTATGCTAAAGAAAAGTTAAAGTCTTGGTGTGTTTGGATTTTCATCAGGGCGAGGGATTCGGTTGGCAAAATGCTTATGTATGGAATCTTCCTCACTTATTCCTGTTCTCTTGGTGGGAGTGAAGATGAGAATTGAAGAGAACGGAAAGAAATGGAGGTAGGTGGTGTTTGTAGAGGGCTGGCGAGGATTAAAAGGAAGAGAGAGATGAATGAAGTTCGCTTGAAGTGATCTTACTTGATGATGATTTTTTGTTTTTACTGTTTAGTTGGGAGGGTGATTGGTGAGTCCTGTGCATGGGAGGGAGTTTGCTCAAGGTGATTCATGCAATGAATGGAAAGAGTTATTGTAGATTTTGCAAAGGACATAAGAGAAGTTTACAGAGATATTGGACAGAAAAGTCGTATGTTGTAGTGTATTGATATACAACTCTTGTCCCTCGGCTTGGAAAGGGGGAAAAAAAAGAACGATGGGCTTGGTTTTTCAGTTTATTAGGTTTAACTAAATTAAACTAAGCAAAATTTGCTCAAATATGTTGAATTCAACTATATCTTTTCTTTGTTATGTGCATTATAGACTTAGAAAAGGATCATGGGTTGGGTTTTTAGTTTATTATAATTATTATATATAAGGTTTTTAGGTTATTACAATTATTTTATATGTATTTTATATAGACTCCATGAAACTAACCATAGGTTGGTCTAAATAAAATTGGATTACAAAGTTACTAGGTTATACTATTATCAATATAAATTTAATAATTTTCCTAAAGTTATATAAATTTCCTCTAGGCATGCCATGCATTTAGTGCTTAGGACTTCTATTTTCTTCTTTTAGTTTTGAGCAACTTAATTCTTCCACTACATTTATTTATTTAATTATTTCTTATGGTTTAACATTCTCCTTATAACCTCTATAGGGAATTTTCTCCTAATATTCGTAATTTTTAATATTTATTTACTTATTCTTATTCGTAGCTCTCATTTTTCCTATTATTAAATGGCTAAATACTCGTTAATTGGTGTTCTAAAATTCGTAGTTGCTACAACATTATCGAGGTGGATTCCACATCTTCATCTATAAGTGTTGACTATAATTGCTGTCATCGTCTAAAATGTCTAATGGGGACTAAGCGAATATGTCCTTGTTAGACCCCCAAGAAGTCGATGATATTTGAGCTTAGAAGGTAGCGACCTTCTTATTTGAGTTTATCGCTTAAGGTCATCGCTGAGCTTAATTGTTTCTATCTCTTCGATTGATTCTCCTTTGCTGTTTGGCTTTCTCTCTGGTTTAGACTTTACCGCAAGGATTTCTTCTTTGAAGAAGGCCTTAACATATAAGGTCCAAGCTAATTCTTGATCCTCTTAGCATATGCCAAACCCTATTGGTGCGGGGTCCCTGGCCTTGAGGCATGTTGTTAAACGGGTCATTCTAAAGGCAGTTCGATTAGGTCATCCGAGATGACATTATACGGCACCTAGCAATCAATCGCTATGAAGTCTGTGGGCTGTACAACAATGTTGTCATCATCGCAGAACTCTATGGGAAGGGTGATAATTCCTTTGCTCAAATGGGACGGATGTTGAAGCTCCAGAGATTGTGATCATAGGGCTTTAAATTCTTTATCAACCTATCCTTCATCTGCTTGAAGGCTTGCTTGAAAATGAGGTCCGTTGAGTTGCCGGTGTCAACTGCGAATTCATGGAGCTCAAACCCTGTGATCATAGCGCTGATCATTAGGCCATCTATGTGCTGAGTTTGCATGCCTTACAATTCTTCGTTAGAGAAAGTGATGGATGTGTAAATTCTTGGCTTTTGGCTATGACGTTCATGACTTGCCATGGGCTTTGAGTTTGAATGTTCTTTTGGACACTAAGCCTCCCACGATAGTATTCACCATGCTATGGGTAACTCTATAGGCATTGGGAGGATTGTTGTGCAATATAATTACCAGGATTCTTGCTTATAGGTAATGGTTTTGTGTTACCAGAGTGGAGCACGCTTGTTCCAATTCAACGATTATGGAACTAATTAATTTATCAATTATATATGAATTCGAAGTTTAGAATCGTGATTTTAATAATTTTACCTACCTCCTTCCTAAGTTTCTCTATGTGTAGGTTTTGGTCGTGCGGCCCAAAGATTGTGATCGGAAGTCACCATAATCTACTAGAAAGTAATACGGTTAAGAATGGAATATATAATAGCAACATTATCAAGGTACTTGATGATAAAGAATCTTGTATATTAATAAAGCCAATTGTGATTGTTCATTTCCCTTCTCCAAGTTTCTATGCTAGGCACTAGTTCTTGACCTTTTTTATTTATCTTGATCCTAAAGTGTGACTTTTTTAAGATTATGGGACTTACAAATATTTAAAAACTTTTTAAGGAACTTTGATAAAAGGAACTCATTAGTAAATTGGAGGGTTTCCTAATACGTAGAGTTTTTTAAAATACTGACGTAATCTACTAAATAATCCTTTAAGAAACTAATTAATAAAAATGTACAAATTATCTATAATTAACCCTTGATTGAAAAAATTATTTTTTTTAAGGCCAAAATAATCCATTTTCATCCCAATCACAATTTTTTTTTAAATGTTATAGTAGCTATTTATGATCTAAAGTTAGGTGATGACTCCACTTGCCATCCTTTGGTAAGCTGCATGGTCCAACACCATTGGTGGGTTAAACTTCACTTTTTTTTTTTCCTCCTCCTTTTATGTTCTTTTCTTGTAACTTTTGCATGATAATTGCAATATCCACTAGAGTGTAGTTTATGGAAATTATCAAACTTATTAGTTACTACATGTCTACATCTACAACACTAAGTTAGTCTCAACTTAATTTAGGTTTTTCATATTAAATATTAAGTTTGATACACCTTAGTTCATTGAACAAATTTTAAGTTGGTCACATGACTCTTTATATCATCCACTTTGACATATCACCACTTTATATGATCCTCAAACTAAAGTAGATTCTCTTAGCATTATTATCATCATCATCATTATTATATGAGACTAATTGGCACTACAACTCAAGTCAAAATTTATCTTGCCATTTGAGGATTCAAGTTTCATCTTATGATTACTTAATAAGAGTAAACTTTTCACATATTTAATATTCATATCTTTACAATCATAGTCACAAAGACATTTTGTATAAATTCCCATACTAAACAAATTATGTTTTTCATTATTGGGAGTTTTACGATCCGATTAGATTTAATTTTAGACACCAAATCATGTTTTGATCAAAATTTTCGCCCTTCTTATTCTATGACTTCAATTGGCTTAGAGTTTAGGATATATCCACATAAATACTTGGCCCATCGCCCACACTTTAAGCATTTCTCTAAATCAATTTTCTTCCATCTTTGAACGTATATAGGGAAAACCATTAACTTACCACACGCGATTATGAAAATGGTAAAATATGTTAAAAATAAAACACTAAGACCCAGCGTAACACAACTGATAGTTCCATATAACATATATCGTACAATTTCTCCAATATCACAAATACAAGTATATAACACACACAATTCCACAAATAATATATTCCATGTTTTTATACATAACATATAACCCAAATCATCACACGGAGTGATTGTTAAAATACACTACCTTGTGAAAGATAAATTGATGAACATAGGTAAGAACAAAATATTTTAATGATTATTTTAACAATTGAAATGTCCATGTCTTTGACAGTTGTTTTGATTTTGTCTATGTTGGAAACTAAATACACACTTAAGAAAGCATTCGAAAATATTCAAAGAGTATTAAGAAGGATAAGAGAGGTTTTTTAGTGATTTTTTTCTCTCAATGGGTTTTTGCATTCTTCTCTCGATGGATCTTCCCATGATGCCTTCAGTCTTATTTATACAAATGTATAAGTGGTTACTGAAGTACCTAAAATCTTGAAGATTAGGCACTCGTTTTGCCTTGATTCAATAATTGTTGGCCTTTGTTAAAAGTTGTACGGTCATGAATAGCTGTTTGTCTGCCATAAGAGTCTTCAATTGGCACAAGTGGATGAATAATTTGATGTGAGTCTTGGCCGATTGTTAGCTATTATTGAAAATTTTTTCTGGAGGGCCCTAGAATCATTAAGGCATGAATACTTTTCCAAATGAGGATTCATCTAACCAAAACCATATTCGTCTTTTTGAGCAATATTTTTCTATATGTAGTATTGAATAAATATGTTGGATTGAACAAAACACTCCTCACCTTATATTTTGAATAGAATTAATTATTGAACAATTTAATCTGTTGAGAAAGATTAATTTCATGAAAATTATCTTTATTTTGATTTGAATCATTACTATCAGGACTACTTTTCTTTGATAATTTTGAAATAATTTCAAATATTTTTAGTTTATATTAAAAGGAATCTAAAGTTTTTACTAGATCTGCTTAAATTTAACTTATTTCTTTTAAAAATTTACTTGGTTGAGTAACACTCTTTTTATATTGAACAAAATATACTTCCAACATAATCTATTAATCACAAGAGATATATATCATAAACATTAAACCTTTGTAGTAGAAACTTAAATTAACAAGTACGTATGTGTTCACATTGAGAATTAATATATATATTTTTGACAAAAAAGATAGCAAAATATATTCCATAAATGAACATCCACGATTACATACAACCCAAGAAACACACGGTCACCGACACAAGGACGTAAGGATGATCAGTGGCCATAGCATCTCAAATCACTTTATCTTTACATCTAGATGCAGTGTACACCACCACCTTATCATCGTCAACTTCCATAATTGCATATGTAAATGGCCAACACTTTTTAAAACACGAGCCTGTCTAGACTTAGATATATGACCCGATAACTCAACACGATTTAGTACCACCCTTAGGTACATTTTCTGTCTCAAGAAGATTCTTCTAGCTTTATTTTACGCCGACGAAGTTCCATAAATTGAAATTTACTCTAAAAACTGAAATTGTCGAGAGGCGTACCATCCCCGTCATATCCTGCATCTCCGACTGACGCACCATCCCCGTCATATGCTGCATCACCGACCGATGCGGCTCCTGCATATCTATCTGTGCTGCTTGCATCTGTTACGTCTATGCGATTTTTCTGTGGAAAAGTACCAGTTGAATTTGGCTGAGAAATTTGCTGATGAGTTGATCCCACATGATTGGTTATCTGATATGTGGTACCAGCCACAGCAGATGCAGCAGTAACCGCACCGGCTGCAGTAGCAACATATCCCATTGCATCTTTTGCCGAAATGCCAGTAGCAGGTTTTCCCTGAATAAGGCAAAGTCACGTGTCATTATTGGAATTCTAAATTAGGTATCAACTTATTTCAAAACGTATGGATTACTTTACGATGAAATCTCTAAGAGCAAAAAACACTTGACCTGGTGTCCAGTGGTAATAGCAGGATGGTTGGTGGTATAAGTGTTTGCCCCTTCGGGTGGTTCAGCTGAAGGGCCAGCCCCATCATGTGGCTCAAGGGTTGGCTTCTGAGCTTTCTCCACATTAATAACAGACCACACGTATTTCAGGGATGATGACCTAACTGGATACTTGTGGGTGACTGAGTTTTTAGCCCTTAAAAAACTGCCTGAGTTAGTTTGCAATTTCAGCCCTTCCCTGTCTCTTATGGGTTTCCATTGCACTGATGAGTCAGAACTCCGGCTCTGGATCACCTTTTTGGCAAAATGGCCATGGCGGTAGCTCTGAGTTGACGCAGTTAGGTACGTGCCGTAGCAGCTCTTGAGCCGTATGTTATCGTTGCCAATTTGCTCGGCCGTCCATTTCGCACAGTCGGCCGAACCGTTTTGGTCTTGAGAGACTGATATCTGGTCTTTCTCGGCTATCAAGTACTTGCCATGTTGGCTGCCAATAACCACGACATCCGCATCCTTGAAGAACTCCATTAGGGTGGAAAGTTGAAGATGAGAGACTTGAACAACTATTTGGAGTTGGACAAGAGGAAGACTTCGTAGAGCAGAACAAATTGGTACTATGCTTCGTGAAAAAGTTTGGATTGACTACGGTACTAAAAGTTTTAGAAATCTTAAATAGCTGAAATCTCACAAAGTTGCGGTACCGATGAAAAGTGAACATCCAATCCAGCGATCTGGAATATTTATAGAAAATAAGAAAAATATTATTTATTTTCGAAAGAAGAGAATTATTTTATTATCATAAGACCTATAAGGCAGGTTAATATTATAACGTTTATATAAGATTAAATAGAAAATAGAATGAAAAAAGTTAAGTAGAATTAAAATCATATTTATTAACTTACAAAATAATAAAAGTTGAGAATTAAATATGTTATATAATATAAAACTTATATAAAATATGTATATTGTATAAGTGAAGAGTAAATATTTTATTAATATATGTTTTTTTTTACTAAGTTGAGTTTCTCATTAAGTTTTTTTTTAATCCCAAAACTTAATACTAAAACCTATAAAGTTTTAAATTATATCCTAAAACCTTATAAATTATTACTCTATAAGGTTTTTAATCAGATTTGACTGGTTGGATGCCCTTCTTGCCATAAACAGCAAGGGATGCTAACATTATAATATTATTTATTATATTTCTATAATTATTAACCATCATTATTAAATGGCCAATAAAACATAATTATTGTTGTCTTTCCTTATACTTAAGTCAACTTTCTTAGCATAAACGGTACAAGATGCTAAGATTATAATATTATTTATTATATTTTTATAGTTACTAACCATCACTATTAAATGGCTAATAAGTCATTATTATTGTTGTCTTTCACTATACTTATATCAACCTTCTTGGCGTAAATGGTAAGGATTGCTGAGATAACAATATTATTTATTATATTTCTATAGTTATTAACCATCATTATTAAATGGCCAATAAACCATAATTATTGTTGTCTTTCCTTATGCTTAAGTCAACCTTCTTAGCGTAAACGGCACGAAATGCTGAGATTATAATATTATTTATTATATTTCTATATTTATTAACCATCATTATTAAATGGCCAATAAGCCACAATTATTGTTATCTTTCCCTATACTTAAGTCAATCTTCTTAGCGTAACTGTAGATACTTAATTTTTATTTCTCTTTTATTTTTCAAATTAAATTATAGGGTCATAAATTAGGAAAAATTAAAAAAAAAAGACCAAAAAAAGGAGAAATTTAGAAAAAATAGGAATTTTAGAAAAATATTAAAAAAAGGAAAATAGGAAAAAGCACAAAAAAATAAGAAATTTAGAAAAAATACGAAAAAATAAGAAATTTGAAATGTCACAAAATAAAATAGGGAACTTAGAAAATAATAAATTTTTAGGTTATTTAAATAGAATATAATTTTAATTTTAATTTCAATAGTTTTAAATAAAAGGCTGTTGGGACTAGGCTTAAATTTGAAACTAGCCAAGGCTGATCTGGTCCATTACACATATGAATAAGGAAAAACCAATAACTCAGCTAAATAAGTACTTGAACTTGATATTATATATAACTTGAAGATCTTGGGTTCAATTCATAGAATGTGCAAAATGTATCTTTTATTTTCTTTTCTCACCTTATTGCTATGTCATCGCCACGTCACGAGCCATATTATTATTACATCATTTGACAACTCACTTCTAAGTGTGGTAGACACACTCCAACACACTCCGATACATTCATATACGCACAGCTATTTATTTGGCACCACATATTGTCTAGGTTCTTCCAATCCAAAATTGAAAGAAAATCATATTGCATTTAATTTTTTTCATTCTTAACTCGACCATGACACCTATAAATAGGGGGTTTACTCTTCACTTTCAAAACATAATGAAAACTTCGAATCACTTTAGAAAAATAAAAATCGAAGTTTCCTTTCTCTAACACAGCATCCCTTATGGTGTTTTTTAACGAAAACCACCAATATTGAATTCCATGAGCCGAAGTAAGCCAACTCCAAGCCAATCAAGTTGAAGTGAGCCGATCGAGCCGATCTAAGCCGAAGTGAGCTGACTTCAAGCCAACTTTTTTTTTTTTTAATTCATTTGTTTATTTGTAAATGTTATAAAAGAGAAAAAGAAAAAAGAAAAATGAATGAAAAAGGAAAAAGAAATAGAAAAACAAAAACAAAAAAAAGGAAAAAAAAAGAGAAAGGAAGTAGTCTATTTATTTATTTTAATAGAAATAGATAAAATAAGTATAGAAAAAATAAAAACAAATAAATAGGTTAGTAAGAAAAAAATCGTTTTGACTCTTAGAAAAATTAAATTTTCTAAAAATAAATAGACATTTTTTCAAATCAGAATCATTTAGAATTTTCAAAAATAAAATCCAACTTAAAATCCCTTATAATATTTTCTCAAATCAACTCAAAATAGTTAAAAACGTAAACTCGGCAATTTTTCCAAAGTTAAAATCACTCAACCCGCTATATTTTCATTGAACGAATTATGGAAGTCAGATCTTGAATAACGGGTACGTAGGCACTCGTATGCAAGTACAGGGTGACTTAAAATATGGAAATTTTTATTTTTTCCATTTTTAGATATTTATGTAAATTAATTAATTTAGTTGTATGTATGATAATTAGATGTTTTTAGAAATTAAGAAGGGTATATTTGAAAAGTGAAGTTAAATTCGAAAAGTTAAAAGTAGTACCCATTTAGGGTTTAATAAATTAGCCTACGGATCCAGATCTCTAGTTTTTAAAAAACCGTATTTATAACTTGATTTTTTAATCGATAGACCAATAGTTAAGTTATAACCAATCCATCCAATTGGTTATTATAACTTAACCCATTTTCCTGACTCCGGTCGAGTAACGACTCCAAATTTTTTCAAGTTAGAAAAAAATGGTTTTCTTTAAACTCTAGTCGAAGGTCAATATTAAACCGGTAAGATCTAGTATTAATCAGTTTAAAGAAGACTTAATTTTATAAAAAAATCGAGAAGGTGAAAAATCAAGCTCGACAGCTTGGCGACTCCACTAAGGATGTCAAGAAGGCTAACCACTTAAATAATTCGAAATTAAAATTGCCTTTCAAGTTACCCATGTTGTTTAGTTATTTGTTTGTTTATTTATTTGTATATTCATTTATTTATTGTTGACTTTGTGTACATATTTATTTTGTAAATAGCATACACCAGGGCATGGGGTTTCATTTGTTGCATCAAAGATGCAGGGTAGATGTGATCAGACTCAGGCTGTCTTAGGACCCTAGGAGAAGGGCCATTGTGTAAGTTCTGGGCATAGTGGGGCAACCATTGTTCGAGGTCGATTAGGCCACCTCACTTAAGCTCATGTGACTAATGAAAATGTTTTCTAAGAACAAATGAGGTTACAGAGCTTGAAGACTTTTTAGAATCTACCTTAATTACATATACTTCATTCCAAACTTGAGTTAATACATTACCCTTAAGAAATTGGAGCCTTACTGATCGTTCAAGAATTTTTGCAAACAAGTTTTTGAAAATTATAGTAGGGTTGCAACTTAAAGAGTAATATATTAACCCAAATGACCATAACATTTGCATATTTCCACGTTTTTGTTTTTCTATCATTGCATTAATATTGATCCTTGTCCATAAAATGTGTAAACCAAGTGAATTATCAGTCTAGTAATAGGTTACTGGAAGCCTCTAGGTTTTGCAAGCAGGTGTTGAGAGATGAAATTGCCTATCTGAAAGAAAAGCTCAAGTGTTCTAAAGCTCACAACTGGGCCTTAAGGTCCCTTTTGGCATAGGTCATTGGGGATATTTATGAGATGATAGAGGACCTTAAGGCTCGTTTAGGAGACTTAATATAGGGTCTTTCCAGTCTACGGAGCCTAGAATAAAATTCCTGAATAAAGTATAGGTTCTTTACCTTTGTTTTTTGTATTCTCATCTTCCTTTTTCAAAAATAATAAAGCTCACTTTAGTTCATCGTTCATCGTTCATCGTTCATCATTCTTTAAAATTCCCGTCTTTGTAAATAGTCTTCCATTTAACCACTATTCGATCTCATTTAGAAAAATGTAAGTAAAATCCATAGACTTGTAAATAGAAACTCAAAATATATATATATATATATAAAAACCACCATCCTTATTTGTAAATTATTTTCTGAAAATAAACTTTACCTTTTTCTCTCTAAAAAAATTGAAAAAAAAAAACAAACAAAAATGAAAATAAAAGTTGCCAACAGCTATAAATGCTTATGGGCCTAAGGAACTAACATAAGCTCAGGCCTTTGACCTACTCAAGTAACCAACCCAAATACTTGGTTTTCAAACCATATAAGGTCCCTTGACCTATTAAGGAAGCCAAATATGAGTCCCTTAGCCTATTCAAGCCAAGCATAAGCCCCTTAGCCCATTCAACCCCAAATACGAGCCCCTTGGCCCACTCAAGCAGGCAGCCTAAACATTTGGCTTTCAACCTATACTAAACCTAGCCCTTTATCACCATCTAATCCAAACATAAGCTACTTGGCCAACACCAACCTTAGGCCCATTCAGGTAACCTACCTAAACATAGGCCACTTAGCTAAGCATTTAACCTAAACACCGGCTTACACAAACACAAGCCATTAGGCCAGCCAGCCAATTCGAACATGAGCTACAGCCCATCAAGGCTGCCAACCTGAGCACAATCCTCAACCCTTAAAAGCCAAGCCAAAACCTCCAATTTGTTTAGAAAGCCAAGCTTAATTATGAACCGAAGCAAAACACAAAGTCAAATACTAAGGCATGATTTAAGAAACTAGGGGGCAAAACTTGATCCTCAGCAAATAATAATATTAATTAAAAAAAAAAAACAGACTCCTCCTTAAGAAATCGGTAACTCACTTTTTGAAAGTTTAGGATAAAAAAAGGCAAGCTATGTCCTATACACTAACTTGAAATATTGAGAGAGTTAAGCAACATAATAGTATGAATACTTTGAACTTATTCCTTAAAGGAGGTTCACTTTGAACGTAATACATAGATTAAAGTGAAGTTAGGCATTTATTTCTAAATCTTAAATACAATCATCTATTGTTCACCTTGTTGGACCTATTTGGAGAATTTCTAAATTCAAACCTTGTCAAGAAACACTCCATAGTGGGGCAATTTAGAGGTTGGGGTCATTAAATAGAAGATAGGGGTAAGATTGGTTTATGCTTATTTAAATAAGCGACTTTTATTTCTAATAAATTATTTTTCTTTGATATGAAGAAGAGTCAATTTCCTTTTTCAACCACCTCAAGCCCATATACTTGAAATCCATGGAATTAGGGCCGTGAATCATTAACGGAAATAGTCACTCTTGGGGCCAAAAGGAAAGAGAAAAATAATAAGAGATAGTGGGGTGAAGCAATTCAAAAAAAAGAAGAAGAAGAAGAAGAAGAAGAAGAAGAAAAGAGACTAAAGAATCAGGCTTGAAAGTGTAGGACAAAAAGCCTTAAGAAATATTTCACATCTTAATAGAGGTAACCAAACCAAATCAAAAGGTTGGAAGTCAATGCCCAAATAGCCTTTGAAAACACAAGGCCCTAAATCACACTCCTAAGCCTGAAAACCCAAATTTCCATATCCATACTGATACTTTGAAGCCTCTTTTATTTATACTAAATCACATAAGGTCTCCCTACCAATAATATCGCCCTTAAACATGTAAAAGCTCTTTTGATCCTGAAAGATAATTTATCTTTAATAATTTTTTTTTTTTTGAAACTAGGACAAGTGTACTCCTAATTTTACCCTAAGGTTCTTGATTTGTACATCCGGGATTAATAAAAGCAATTTTGTCAAAATGAGCCTTTTCATTATCCCTTAGACCAAACGCCTAAATTCATAAGGGTAAACGGAAAAAGACCTAATGGATTGATCAAGGAGTATCACTTACAAAATGTATTATAATTTTTGGAACTGAAGTCAAGAGCAGGATTTAGAACGAAAGCTAATAAGGAAGACCTCTTTGACTAATTTAATTGTGAGTTACCTTCTCCTTAAGAAAGAAATGCCTCGATATCACAAAAGCCCTAAGAGAAGCCCTAGGGTCAGGGGTATTAAGAAATTCTACATGATTACCAAAGATAGGGTTGGTTATAAGATTATTCCTTAATAAGAGTTTATACCTGTTGGCAAAACTTTTAAAAAATATATATAAAAATAAAAATAAAAAAAAGAAGGGAGAGAAAGTAAAGGCTCATCATAAAATCTTTTATGCAAATCCATGTCAGCTCGAATAGCTAAGTTTTTAATCCATATCATTCGTTTCCTTTTTAAGGTCGTCATTTTTCTAGTTTAAGTCATTCTTCCCCAATTGTGGTTTTTAATATCCTTGAAACTCTTTTTTCAAATCAAGGGGCTTATCCCTACTCTTTTCCTTATTTATAAATGGTTTCTTTGTAAATATTTTTCCAAGCAAAAGTGTCTTTTGAAATTGGTTGCTTGCCTTACATTAGTTTTTCAATCCTTCATCATTTTTCTCTTAGGGTTCAAGCTAGCTCTTAAAGCGCTGATCCTTTTTTTATTCTTTTTAAGATTCTAGCCAGCCGTTAGAGCACTATCCCATCTTTCTAGGGTGTTAGCTAACTCTTAGAGTACTAACCTCTCCTTTATTTGTTTTTAAGGCTCTAGCTAGCCTTTAGGGCGTTGTCCTGTCCTTCTAGGGTGTTAGTTAGCTCTTAGAGCTAACCCTTCTTTTATTCCTTTTAGGGTTCTAACTAGCTTTTAAGGCGCTGTCCCATCTTTTTCTTAGGGTTCAAGCCAGTTCTTAAAGATCTAATCCCTCTCTTATTCTTTTCAAGGTTTCAGCCAGCCTTTAAGGCATTGTCTCATCTTTCTCTTAGGATTTAAGTTAGCTCTTAGAGTACTAATCCCTCTCTTATTAGAGTTCCAACTAGCCTTTAAGGCGTTGTCCCATTCTTCTCTTAAGGTTTAAGTCAACTCTTAGAGCGCTAACCTCTCTTATTCTTTTTAGGGCTCCAGCCAGCCTTTAAGGTTGTATCTTGTCTTTCATTTTAGGGATCTCATTAGCCTTTAGGACGTTGTCTTATCTTTCTAGGCTCCTAGCCATCTTTTAACCCCTCTATCATTAAGTCCATATAGGGTCTTTAGCAAGCCCGTTGGGCGCTTTCTTTCACTAATTCTTGAAACAAGCTCATAGGGCACTTCTCTTTCACTTTTCTCTTAGCAAGCCCACTAGGCGCTTCTCTTCATCAAATTCTCTTAGTAAGCCCGTGAGGTGCTTTTATTCCTTTAGCAAACCCATAAGAATCTTTCTTTCAACAGTTTCTCTCAAGAGCCTATGGGGCACTTCTCTTTCACCAATCTCGAAGCAAGCTCGTAAGGTGCCTCTCCTCATCAACTATCTCTTAGCGAGCCTACGGGACACTTCTCTTTCACTTTTCTATTAGCGAGCCCACTGGGCGCTTCTCTTCATCAAATTCTCTTAGTGACCTTGTAATGTGCTTTTATTCCTTTGGCAAACCCATAGGGTTCTTTCTTTCACTAGGTTCTCTCAAGCGAGTCTACGAGGCGCTTCTCTTTCACTAATCTCGTAGTAAGCTTGAAGGGTGCTTCTCCTCATCAACTGTCTCTTAGCGAGCCCATTGGGTACCTCTCTTCATCTTATCTTCTTAGTAGGCCCATTAGGCATTTTCTTTCAACTATCTCTTAGCAAGCCCATAGGGCGCTTCTCTCATCAAATCTACTCAAGTGAGCCTAAAGAGTGCTTCTCTTCATCTGTTTTCAATTAAAGGTCTTAGCTAGCTCTAGGAGCGCTTTGCCCATCCCGCCTAAGATAGTCAACTCAAATGAGCACTATCAGGTTTCAGATCGATCAAATTTTAGAGTTGCTAGTTTCTGAAAGATGCTCCCGCCTAGGATAGTCAGCTTAAAGGAGCACTACTAGGTCTTTTAGATCGATCAAATTTTAAGGTTATTAGTCCTTAAGAAATGCTCCCACCTAGGATAGTCAATTTAAAGGAGCACTACCAAGTCTTCCAGATCGATCAAATTTTAGGGTTGTTAGTCCTTGAGAGATGCTTCCGCCTAGGATAGTTAGCTTAAAAGAGCACTACCAGATCTTCTAGATCAATCAAATTTTAGGGTTGCTAGTCCCTGAGAGATGCTCCTACCTAGGATAGTCAGCTCAAAGGAGCACTACTAGGTCTTCCAGATTGATCAAATTTTAGGGTTGCTAGTCTTCGAAAGACGTACCTACTTAGTTTAGTTAGCATAGTAAAGCACTACTAGGTTTCAATTTAGGGTCTTAGCCAGCTTTAGGAGCACTTTGCTTACCTTTGTTAGTCAACTCACACCTCAATTTAGGGTCTGACTAAGTTTTCACACCTCAATTTAGGGTCTTAGCCTGTTTTAGGAGCGCTTTGCCCACCTTGGTTAGTTAGCTCATTAGGGTACGACTAAGTTTTTTCATTCAATTTAGGATCTTAGCCAGCTCAAGGAACACTTAGCCCATTTCACTTCATTTTGTTAGTTCATAAGAGCATGACTAGACTTCAATTTTTCTTTCCGTCTTTCGGCCATCTCTTAGAATGCCACCCTTTTCTTCTCCAAATCCCTAATGGATTGGACTTATGATAGCTAACTAACTGTAGCACTTCTTAGAATAAAATCCACTCTTAGGACAAAAATAGTATCTATTTTATCTTTATGGTAAAGTTTTATGCAAACTTTACCACAAAAATAGTATCTATTTTACACCCCCTCCCCCTTTTATTTTTCAAATTAGGTTATAAGGTCCTAAATTAGGAAAAGTTCAAAAAAATAGAAAATTAAAGAAAGCCCCCAAAAATGAAGAAGTTTAGAAAAAATAGGAATTCTAGAAAAATATAAAATAATAGGAAAATAGGAAAAAGCACAAAAAAATAAGAAATTTGAAAAGTCACGAAATAAAATAGGGAATTTAGAAAATAATAAATTTTTAGATTGTTTAAATAGAATATAATTTTAATTTCAATAGTTTTGAATAAAAGACTATTGAGTCTAAGCTTATATTTAAAATTAGTCGAGGTTGACCTAGTCCATATGTGCAAATTGCACATATTGTCATGACCCTAATGAGGGCCTAGTAGGATTGCATAAAATTTTTACATCATGTGTGCATCCATGATTTTTGAAAATCATCTTGCAAGTCAGAGATTGCAAGATTCTAAATAATTAGTCATTAAAGTTTTTGTTTATTTATTTAATTAGCTTACGACTTCATATATGTGACTATAGATATCCAATAAGCCACAGTCCAACAGAACCGCAGAAAATCGGTATCACCTACCAAATAATAAGATTAGGTAGAAAAGTTATAAAACTCAAACTTACTAAAGTCACAAAATTTAAATATAAAATACAAGAATTCCAATGAACCATATAGTCTGTCCTTAGTGTCTAACTTCTAAGCATCTCATCTCGACGTTGACACTCAACCTTCAGTTTTTAATCCATGCCCGATCGTCTAGCAATCTGCAAGAGAAAACTATTAGGGAGTAAGCTACAAGAGCTTAGTGAGTTAACCCCCGTACTATACCAACAAACAAGTTATCAAGCAGTTTATTAATAAATATATGAATGCATGAACAAGCAGCATGCCAAACAATATATATGCAGTTGACCGGTACTGCATATAACATCGGAATTTAACGCCTTCCGAAGTAAGGGTTAGAGATACATCGGCACCAATCACAACCGGGCTCTAGCACCTGGGTTTTTACCCTCATATCATTATATAGGAATTCCCTATTTCATAGAACAGGTTTCTACTTCCATCAGTTAATAGTATACAAATAACCAGGTCTAGCGGTGAACGGGCTCATGAAGTCCACGCTCACACCCTACAGCGGTGGTCTCTAGATGCGACCCCCAGCCACCCACGGTTAGCATCTCCGGCGCCAATAAAACCCGCGAGCCAAAGGTAGGGTCTTGTTGTACCAATGCTTCTGTACTGTACTAATCAAATCGTGTGAGAATCCATCCCTCCAAGGCCTTTCATTACCAACCGCGTGAGGTGACGGCCGGGACATTATATGCAATGCTTGTGATCTATGCATAATCCGTTTAATTTTTTGCTTGGTTGAATATGATTAAGTCAATTTATGAGGTGGTCAAACATTATCAACAAATCATCCAAATAATGCAACAACTAATTATATAATCACATTTAACAGTATTTTGCACAATAATCAATCAATAGCAGTCACATGCATAACCCAAACCCCATGCATCAAGTTATTAATCTTTAATTCATGTGCACTAACTACAAGCACAAAATAAGTATAGAGTCATCGGGAGTACTCACTTGGTCATAAATGATGTCAAGGATTATATTAGTCCAAGAGGAAGTCGGTCTCGATCTCAGGATCACCTAACATTAGGGAAATATGGAAAGTAATAAGTTTGGGAATAACTAATCTAGTATGCTAAATCGTACTATTTACTTAAATCGATTATTGACTTACGTGCAATCATCGATTCCAGCTTTTTATCGAATCATGTATAACTTTTTTGTTTTAGCTCGGATCGTTATGAACTTATAGTCCATTTTGATCGTTTTCGAGCGTATTTTCTCGTAATAAGATCCGTTTTGGACGTTATGACTCGTAACTTATATTGTGAAACAAACATATCACAAAAATTATTATTTAAATTTAAAAATTATAAAATATTGATTTTCGTTTTTTCTTAACATATTTATAAGTTAATAATTATTTAAATCATATATTTGTTAGTTTTATTATTTTGGGTATATTTTCCTATTTTTCTCCTTTTCTTATTTTTTTTCTTATGTACCTTACGATTATACATATATACATATATATATATATATATTACAATACTTATAACATATAGTTTATGGTTTATGTTATTGTAAAATCATGAATTACGGTATTATATATATATACACATATACTATATGTATTACACGTATGATATATGTATATGTATTTACGTATGATATATATATATATATGTATTTATTTAAAACATACTCTTATTATACACATATTCATATATTAATATATATTTTGTATTTATTTATTTATATGTCTTACATGTATATATATACATACCTAGAAAAACATACATATATGTTCGGCATACATACCCATAAATATATACTCTACATTTCATACATAATATACCGTATATAATATATATATATATATATATACATACTTATAAGAATACTCCACTATATACTATATAACTACACACATATATATAATCATATATGTATACCCATATATATATATATATATATTAAGTTACGGTACACATACATATATCTTTATACTATAATTATGTAAATTACTAATTAGAGGTATATAAAAAAAAACAAATACATAATATATACTATATACCTCAGTACATACATGTAGACATACTTAATCTTCTATTTATACATATAAGTAAATTTAGGTATTTATACATATAAACATATGCTATTAGTATAAGATGTACAAATACCATAAAATATCATAAAAATACCATAAAAATACTATAGCTCTACACATGTATATTATCATATACATATTTATTTCTCAAAATAAATTACTTACTAATTAAATTGGATTTTTCTTCTTCTTTTCCTTCTTCTTTTCTTTCTTTCTTTTTCTCTCCTTTTTCCTCATGATTTGCAAATTGTGTGTGTGTATTTGTGCATAATTTTCTTTCTCTTTCCATATTTATATCAATTTCTCTTCCTCACGTGATATTGGCTTCATTTTTAAGCTAAGTTACTTTTTATTAAAGTAAATATGACAAAACAAAACATTACGTGGTTGCTTCTTTTGGATTTCAATTTGCTAACTTTTGTTTTCCTTTCTTTCTTATGTTTTGTGCAGGTGAAGGATTTGAATGTGGAAAGGAAGAGAAGATTTGAGATAAATTGAAAATAGTTGAAAAGGAAAATGAAATTTATTAAAAATTATGTGTAATTTTTCGAATCATATAAATTATAACGAATTTACTCATAGATTAGTTTTTAAAATTCTGTGAAATTTTATCAATTTAACCGGTACCCGTTACAATTATAATTTTTACAAGTTATTATGAAAATTTTATTACAATGTCGTACAAATAAGCGATTTAGTCGAAAATTACATTCGACTATAATTTTATTACTATTGTGTAATATTTAACTATTTTATAGGTTTACGTTTATGATTTTAGGGTCTCGAGCAATTTTGGGTTCAATTTCAATTAATGATGCCTAAACTAGTTTTAGGGTTTTAGTAAGTGATTCAGGGTTTCAATAAATCCCTAAGGTTTTTACTATTTGTAATATATTTGGATTTATGATTTATTAAATTGTTATCTTACTCGGCTTTGATAACTCTTCAAGTCAACTATTGTCTTAGGGTTCAATCCTTCTCTTAAATAGCTAAATTTGCAGGGTTTACACATATGAATAAGGAAAAACCAATAGCTCAACCAGATAAGTGCTTGAACTTGATATTGTACATGACTTGGAGATCTTGGGTTCAATTCATGGAAAGTGCAAAATGTATTTTTTATTTTCCATGTCATCGCCACGTCATGAGCCACGTCATCACCACGTCATTTGACAACTCACTTCTAAGTGTAGTTGACACACTCCGATACATTCATACACGTGTAGCTATGTATTTGGCACCATATATTGTTCAGGTTCATCCAATCCAAAATTGGAAGAAAATCATATTGCATTTAATTTTTTTCATCCTTAACTCGACCATGGCACCTACAAACAGGGGGTCTACTCTTCACTTTCAAAACACAACGAAAACTTTAAAATACTTTAGAAAAACAAAAATCGAAGTTTCCTCTCTCTAGCACAGCATCCTCTATAGTGTTTTTTGACAAAAACCACTATCATCGAATTCCACGAGCTGACCAAGCTGAAGTGAGCCGATTCTAAGCCGATCAAGCTGAAGTGAGCTGATCCAAGCCAAAGGGAGTTGACTCCAAGCCGACCTTTTTTTTTTAATTCATTTGTTTATTTGTAAATGTTATAAATGAGAAAAAGAAAAAAGAAAAAATAATGAAAAATAAAAAAGAAAGAGAAGAAAAAAACAAAAAGAAGGCAAAGAAAAAAAAAAGAGAAAGGAAGTAGTCTATTTATTTATTTTAATAGAAATAGATAGAATAAATATAGAAAAAATAAAAACAAATAAATAGGTTACTAAAAAAAAATCGTTTTGACACTTAGAAAAATTAAGTTTTCTAAAAATAAATAGACCTTTTTCAAATTAGAATTATTTAGAATTTCCAAAAATAAAATCCAATTTAGGATTTCTTATAATATTTTCTCAAATCAACTCAAAATAGTTAAAAACGTAAACCCAGTAATTTTTCCAAAGTTAAAATCAATCAACCTGCTATATTTTCATTGAACGAATTACGAAAGTCTGATCCTTAATAGTGGGTACGTAGACACCCGTACGCAAGTACAGGGTGATTTAAAATATGAAAAGTTTTATTTTTTTCATTTTTAGATATTTATGTAAATTAATCAATTTAGTTGCATGTATGATAATTAGATATTTTTAGAAATTAAAAAAGGTATATTTGAAAAGCGAAGTTAAATTCGAAAAGTTAAAAATGATACATGTTTAAGGTTTAATAAATTAGCCCTCGGATCTAGATCTCTAATTTTCAAAAAAACCGTATTTATAACTTGATTTTTTAATTGATAGACCGGTAGCTAAGTTATAACTAATTCATCCAATTGGTTATTATAACTTAACCCCTTTTTCCGACTCCGGTTGAATGATGACTTCAAATTTTTTCAAGTTGGAAAAAATGGTCTTCTTTATACCATAGTCGAGCGTCAATATTAAACGGGTAGGGTTTAGTACTCATCGGTTTAAAAAATACCTAAATTTATAAAAAAATCAGGAAAGTGAAAAATTAGGCTTGACAACTTAGAAGCTGAGATTGTAATATAATTTATTATATTTCTATAATTATTAACCATCATGATTAAATGGCCAATAAGCCATTATTATTGTTGTCTAACGGCATGAGATGCTAAGATTATAATATTATTTATTATATTTATATAGTTATTAACCATCATTATTAAATTGCCAATAAGCCACAATTATTGTTATCTTTCCCTATACTTGAGTCAACCTTCTCAGCGTAAACGGTAAGATGCTAAGATTATAATATTATTTATTATATTTATATAGCTATTAACCATCATTATTAAATGGCAAACAAGCCATAATTATTGTTGTCTTTTCCTATACTTACGTCAACCTTGACGTAAATGGCAAGGGATGCTGAGATTATAATATTATTTACTATATTTCTATAGTTATTAACCATTATTATTAAATGGCCAATGAGCCATAATTATTATTATCTTTCCCCATACTTAAGTTATCCTTCTTAGCAAGGGATCTTGATATTATAATATTATTTATTATATTTCTATAGTTATTAACCATTATTATTAATTGGCCAATAAGCCGTAATTATTGTTGTCTTTCCCTATACTTAAGTCAACCTTCTTGACATAAACGGCAAGAGATGCTGAGATTATAATATTATTTATTATATTTCTATAGTTATTAACCATCATTATTAAATGGCTAATAAGCCATAATTATTGTTGTCTTTCTCTACACTTAAGTCAACCTTGTTGGCGTAAACGGCACGAGATGCTGAGATTATAATATTATTTATTATATTTCCATAGTTATTAACCATCATTATTAAATTGCCAATAAACCATAATTATTGTTGTCTTTCCTATACTTGAGTCAACCTTCTTGGCATAAACGGTAAGGGATGCTGAGATTATAATATTATTTATTATATTATGGTTGAACGGCTTGTTATGCAATAATTACTGGAATTTAGGGATTAACCCTACCTCCTAAGATGATTACTTAAGTGAATCCAATACCGAGGTCTTATAACTGATAAAAAAATAAATTAAAGGTTAGGGTAATAAATAATGAGTAAGCTTGCTTAAACTTGCTGAGTATTGCTTGGTATGCAATTTGATGTATGACATGGCATGGCACGATATGACACAAAAAGGACTTATAGGTCAAGTTTTCCAAAATTCGAAATTTTGTTTAGCCGAATTTCATATGAAAAGCTAGGTTTATCAAGTGAACCACTCGATTTATAAAAGTTGGGTTTTTTAGTAAATTGAAACTATATTATATTTACTAGGTCAGCTATATGTTGGATTTTCTAACCACTCTAAGTGATAATTGCTAAGCTGTTTGGTTTTGGTAACTAATTGTTGCTTTGCTAAGTTCCTAGGTATATTATCTAGATGCTTAGTTTGAATTTGACCAAACCAAATGAGTTACTAAGCTAGGTAGGATATTGATACTGATGCATGTTACATACATTAACATTATACACACTTGCTATATTTACATTAGGCTAGGCTAAAGAATATTGCAATTAAACTAATAACTTATTGTTTGATTGTGATATGATATTACTTATATTATGTGTTTGTTTATCCACTCTCACTCAACTTAACAGTAGTTGAGGGGATATGTTGTCTTATCCCTAAGTTAAAGATGAGTAGATAGAGCATTATATTATAGAGGTAAAGAGACTTCAAATTACTACTTGAAGGAGAGCTTATGAAAGAAGTCATTGGCTTTAGGATGCAATTTGAGTGTATGAGGACAACTCTTCACGGAAGAAGTTGGGGATACCTTACCAAAGATTTAATATAGTAGCTGTAGTCAAAAGTGTATAGTTATAATGAAATTCTATATTGTATAAAAGTGTACAATTGTGATACTTTGAGTACAACTCACTTTTGTAAAAACTTTCATTGTTGTTTGTTATGTTAAATAATAAGTGATTTAGAATTAAATGTTTTATGAAGTGGAATAACAGGTTGGATATAAGTTTTGCTTTATCCTTAACTTAGGGATAGCTGTAATAAATCATCTTCAAACATTAAAAGTTTGAGAAGTTTTTTAAGCAAACACTTAGAAGGCAGGACATTACATAATCATTGGCTTACTTCTTCTTCTTTTACATTTTATTTTTGTTTAAATTCTTTTACTTTTCTTATTTTATATTAATGATCATAGAGTTTCTCATAAACAATTATATATTAAGATAATACTGGAATAATGTACATATAAGCCATTACATGAGAAAGACTATAATACACAATTTCATAAAAGAAATTCAAATATAGATTTATAGCATATTTAGCTTATGGAATGAAATAATACAGATTAATAATTGCAATTTTTAATTAGTGGAATAGAGAAGTAATAGCAAGTTATTTATAATTTCTTTCATGTCTTGTTGATAGATAAGGAAATATACCGAAATGAAAATAAAAAATAGTTACTTCTTTAGTCTCGTAAAGAAATTGTAATTCCTTATTTCACAATTACTAGCAATTTAGAATAGCAATTATGCTAACCATTTATGGCTATAGGTTTGCAAGAAAAAAAAAAAAAACCTATTTTATTATGTTCTTATAGAGTTAACCAAAGGTACCTTTACTCTTTTTGGACCATGTGCTATATACATATGTAATGTAGGTGTGTTTTGTACATATAAGTACATTTAAGCTGGTAATTTAGCACATGGCTTAGGAAACCATACATTGTAGGGTATGGTTAGGTTTCTATAAGCATAAAACATGATATGACTTATTGACAAGTTAGACTTGTTTACATCAAGGCTAGGTCATTAGTTATTAGAAAAACTTAGACATTCATTTCCTTTGTAGTTGCCAAATAATTAACAATTTCTTTGTGATACTTGTCAAAGATCAAAATTTCATTGATTATCTTTTACTAGAAATGAATCACATTTGAGCTCTTTTTTTCACTTGTTACATGTTGATATTTAGGGTCCATATAGGACTCCTATTACGGGAGCCACTTTCTTCCTTACTATTGTTGATGATTGTTCTAGAAGTCTTAGAATTTTTTTTATGAATAATAAGTTTCAAGTATTTTCTATTCTTCAGAAAATTTTCTACTACATTTCTAACACTTCTCTTCCATACCTAAGTTTCTCAAGTCAAATAATGGAACTAAATTCTTATCACATGATTGTCAAAGGTTATTTGATGAATTTGGCATTGTTCACTAGCAAACTACCATCTACACATCACAACAAAATAGTTGTGTGGAATGAAAACATAGGCATATACTAGATACACAGCTTGTACTGTAAGGATACATGCTTGTCACCTAAAATTTGTTAAGGCGAATATATTTTAATGGCCACCTATTGGATCAATACGATGCCAATGCCCTCTTTTAGCTTGGAAGTCCCCTTATGAAGTCTTATTTGGAGAAAAACCAAATATTGATCATTTGCATGTTATGGGTTGTTTATGTTATGTTGCTCACTATCCAAAATCTACTAATAAAATGGATTCTCATAGAGTTAGATGTATTGTTCTTTGATATGTTGATGGTCACAAAGCTTATAGAGTTTATGATTTAGAGATAGAAGATTCTCATTAGTAGAAATGTGATGTTTTATGAAAATAAATTTCCTTTCGTTGATGGTTTTAGTCCCTTATCTAGTCAACATTCTCTCCTATATCTTTTCCTTCTTCCTCTCTTCCTCATATTCCTTTACATTTAGACATTGTCAATAACTTTATACCCATATCAAATTCATTACTTGATATTGCTTCTTTATCTAGACCTTGTTCTTTTGCTTCTCCTCATTTTCCTGATTCCATTGGTCCTCATGATTCTGTTGCTATACGTAGGTCTACTATGGTATCTACATGTTCTACTTAGTTACCAGATTACATTACCAATCTTGCTTGTTACAGTTTACATACTTCATCTTCCTCATCTTCTTTCCTAGATCCTTTTATTACTTCAATGTTTGCCACTTATCCCCTTAACTTTGTTCAATCATTAGCCCTCATGTTAACTACTAAAGAGCCTCATTGTTTTTCATGAGTAGTTAAGATTAATGATTAGGTTGTTATAATGAATAAAGAGTTAGATGCTTTAGAAATTAATAACACTTAAGAACTCACTTATTTGACTCCTAGCAAGAAAGCTATTGGTTGCAAGTCAGTTTATAGAGTTAAATATGAAACCGGTGGTAGTGTAGAGCATTTTAAGTCTAGTTTAGTTGTTAAGGTTCATAATCAAGTTGAAGGAATTGATTACCATGATACTTCTTCTTTGGTTGCTTAGTTAGGGGCATAAAAATTTTGCTTGCTATTGTAGTAATTAGGAGCTGGCCTTTATTTCAACTAGACATCAATAACACTTTTTTGCATGGTTTTCTTGATGAAGAAATCTATACAGTTCCTCCTTAAGGCTACTCAAAAGCTTAACTTAGTAAGGTATACAAACTTAAACGTTCCTCATATGGTTTGCAATAGGCGTTTAGATAATGGAATGTTGAAATTTGTCGATTTCTTTTGAAGCTTGGTTTCTATAGGTCCAAAAATGATTACTCCCTTTTGTAAGGCATTCGATAGAAGATTTTAGTATTGTCCTATTATATATTGATGACCTTTAAATAACAAGCATTAATGTTGCAGCTATTTCTCAACTCAAAGCTCCATTACATTAGGCCTTCACTATTAAGGATTTAGGTGAGGCTAGATTATTATTAGTTTTTTTTTTTTTTGGGCCTAGAGATCTATTGCACACCTTATGGATTGCTTGTTAATCAACATAAGTTCATTATTGATATTCTATAAGATACTAGTACGATTAGTTGTAAGCTGGCCTCTTTCTTTTACCAACAAGCTTGAATCTATTCTTCATTGATAGTTGTTGTTCTCATTAATCCACTCTCTTACCGTCACCTTGTTGGTAGACTTCTCTACCTTACTTTAACCAAACCTAATTTGGCTTATGCTATCCATTACCTTAGTCAATTTTTGTCTATGCCGCTCGTTGCTCATTTGAATGTTGCTATGCATGTTTTATGATATCTCAAAAGTACTCCTTCACTTAGTCTTTCTTATTCCTCTTCCTCCTCTTTGCAACTTCGTTGTTTTTGTAATGCAAATTAGCAAGCTTCATTACTGGATTGCAAGTCTTTATCAAGGTATTGTATGCTTCTTGGAAATTATCTCATTTCTTGGAAAACCAAGAGGTACTACATAATTAGTAAATCAAGCACAGAGGCTAGATATAGAAATATGAGTGTAGCAACGAAAGAACTTCCTTAGGTTAGCTATATTTTACAAGATCTTTATGTTGATGTTAAGCTACCAATTTCCTTATATCGAAACAACAAATTTGCTTTACAAAGGTCTACCGATCCTTGTAATCATAGTCATACCAAACACATTGAGGTAGACATTCATTTTTTTTTAGATCATCTTGCTCGTGGTTTTTTATGCGCATCCTATGTTCCTTCTTGTTAGCAATTAGTAAATCTTTTTACCAAGCCTACTATTGCTATCAAGCGTGTTGAATTCTCTACCATGTTGGGCCTTCTATTAGCACCACCTTAAGAAGGGTATGTCAGAGTGTCATATTAGTCCACATGTCATTTATTTATTAGTCCACTTGTATATTTTGTATTGGTTGTTTAGTTAGATTTAGTTAGAAGTCTATAGGTTTGTATGAATAACAAAAATAGGTAGACACTAAAGATAGTTTTTATTCTTTCATTTCCATTACTATTACATTGCACTTCTTTTGCTTTTCATCTATGGCTATGTACGTGGGTTCTAGGTTATGCTCATAATCTCATGTACTTGTTAATTCCAAATATATAGATAAGATATATATACATATTTTTCATTGGTTTCATTTTTCATTTCATCATCTGTATCACTTGAATGTTTGAGTTGGATGGCTTTCGAGGTTCGAACCTTGTTTCATCTTCGCTCTAAATTAGGGTATTATCCTATTAACTCAACACTATGTATTATTCTTCTTCTACCCCGCATACCCTAATCTCTCTATCATTAATAAATTAAATTTTAATGGAGACTCTTCGTTTTCGAGCTTCAACGAGTTTCATTAGCTGATTGATTTCAACATATGCAATTCTTGAAAGATAATTGAATTCAAGGCTAATGTATCTTGTAAGATGATTTAACTGTCTTATCGACCTAAATGGATTCTTACCTATTGATAGGGTATTTTGGGTAGGGACCTCTCAGGCCCAACCAGATCCTCCAAGCGTTGCTACCCTAGGCTCACCTTTATAGGCCTTGGGCCTAGGTCTTAATGGCCTAGGCCCATGAAGTACTATAACAGTTGTAAAACATCAAATAAGGATAAAACGACCACGTCCTAAATATTAAGGATACGTTGGACACGATAACTCTACTCTCCCATACTTGTGGGAGAAGATCTCTTTCGTCAACTGATCTCTAACAACTAGCTCCACTCCACTATAAATACCAAGTATCTACCCAACAGTAACTCTCTCTACAAAGTCTGCATTTTAAACTTGCGTATCATGTATTTACTCTATCGAAAGCCTATTACTAACTTAAGTATCGGAGTTGTCATGCTAAACAAGTCCCCGGTGTCCCCCTTACTATGTATTATTTTACAGGCCTAACATGTGCAGACCTTAATCAACTACCGATAAGAACTAAGAAATGACATTTGGCACCATCTATGGGAAAGAGAATTCCTATACCCGAAATCTTAAACACACCAAACACATAACCTACATCAAGCCTTCTTACATCATGTCTTAGCGCAAGGAGCAAGAAAATCAACAATTGGTGAACAACCAACTTAGGGGTAACTAGCCCCTCCCAAGAGCTGTGTTGGAAGAATGCTTGGCGGAGCAGTATGCTGAGCAAAACAGGGAGCTCTATGCTCACTTAGACGAAGCAAAGCGTCGTAGCATACAAACTCATCACCTGGAAGCTTCAGACACCTATACTGGGCAAGACAACATCCAGTAGCAGCACATCAACAACATGGAAGGGATCAACAACTGATCTACCATTGCACCAGTAGCCAGCAAGGTCTGCAGCTACTCACGACCAAGCTTTAGCTAGCACTGAGTAGGAAGTCGACTCGCAGGGAGTTCAGGCTTACTTAATCGCATGGTGAGCTCATCCAGCAAATGACGCCAACTTGAATAAGCTCCATGCAATGGTAAGGCAGTTCTCCGAGCAGCAGGGGAGCAAGCCTGCTGGCGACACTAAGTTAATCACTAGTAATAAGACCCCCTTCACTAGGGGTGTCTAGGACAAAGTGCTACCCTCTAACAGCAAACTCCCATCCCTAGACCAGTATGATGGCATAGGGAACCCTAGTGACCATCTCTTCTACTTCCGCACCTTCATGAACCTTCACAATCATGGGGATGCCATACTATGCAAAGCCTTCCCAAGAATGATAAGGAAGACAACATAGACGTGGTTTAACCACCTCCCCAACAATTCGATCAACGCCTTCGATGAGCTGGCTGGGAAGTTTAGCCTCCATTTCAGGGCTAGTAAGCCTCCATCCAAGAACACATCATCCTTATACCTGGTAAGGTAGGGTGAAGGTGAGTCCCTATATAACTACGTAGCCTAGTTCAATAACACCGTAGTTGAGATCCCTTAGCTGGATGAGGGAGTCATTGTCTATGCTACACAGTTCAGCATTAGACCCTTGAAAGGTTTCTTCCGATTACTTGCAAAGAGCAAGCTAAAGACCTTGGCCGAGTTCTGGAGCAAAGCTTAGAAATACATCGATTAGGAATATAACATTCGTACCAAGCATAACGCCGACTGAGAAAGGTCAGGCAAAAAGCTGGATAAGGAAAAATTGTCCGTAAAAGATCGCTTCAATAAAAGGATGCCGAGTAGACCAGAGGGGGAGAGATATGGGAAGAAGAAGCACTAAGTAGAGTACGACCCTCTCCTCCTTCCCATCTGTAGAGGCTATAGAAAATGAGGGGAAACCCTAGTTGTTGGAACTATGACAAATACTGTCAGTTCCACGATAACCATAACCATACAACTGAAGAGTGCTTCCAATTGAAGAATGTTATCAAATACGCCATTCAACACTGCTTCTTTAATGAATATATGGCCCATTAGAGGAACGACGACCGTTCAGACAATGACACCGATAGGGCATCTTGGAGGCGACGGACCGAGGATGCCCAAGTGGAGCAAAATAACGACCGTCATAATGATTGCACCCTCAATGGCTTTATAAACATCATTATGGGGGGCCTGTTCCTTAGGAGCCGACCATGCACTAGTAGCTCGGTTAACACCCAATCAGAGGTATTGGCGGTAAGGGAGAAGAGACAAAAGTTAAACACTTTAATCTCCTTCTTCGACACCGACCTTGAAGGGGTCGATACTCCCCACCAAGACACCTTCATAATTAAGGCAAAGATCTCAAAATTTGAGGTCCTGAAAATTATGGTGAACACTGGCAGCTCTACTGACATATTCTTCCTCTATCCATATGACAAGATGAGGACGAAGTTGCTAGTAAAGATGAAGCTATACCACCATAATCTCATCGGCTTCAACGACAGCACAATTCGTGCTAAGGGCATCATCAGGCTAGACATAGAACTTGGCGATGATAACCACGTGGCATAATGACCCGTGGAGTTCATTGTAATTGATTGTCCCTCCCCTTATAATGCGCTCTTAGGAAGACCAAGCTTGAATGCATTTAAGATGATCATATCCTCCCTGCATCTGAAGGCCAAATTCCCGACCTCTACTAGGGTGGGAGTATGCAGGTATGATCAGAAGCTTTTGCGGGAGCTATATGTTATGGTGGCCAAAGGCGATGGCGTCTTTGCCTTGGAAATAGGCCCGCAGAAGAGCCTAGCTAAGAGGGGCGAGCTTAGAGAAAAAACAGAAGATGTCTAGATTGGTGCCTCACCCAACCAAACCATGAAAGTTGGGAATGAGACTCTTACCAAAGTGAAGGACGAAATCATTGCCTTCCTGTAGGCAAATTTAGACAGGTTCACCTGATCGGCATCGGACATGCCCAGAATTTCTACTGACCTAGCGACCCATAGCCTCAACATTGATACCACAGCGTAGCTTATCAAACAAAAAAAGAGGCATTTCTCCTTAGAATGGCAGGCTGCAATCGAGGAGGAAGTGCAAAACTGCTTAAAGTTGGCTTCGTAAGGGAGGAAAAGTACTTGACATGGCTGGCAAACATGGTGTTAGTTAAGAAAAAAAATGGGAAGTAGAGCATATATGTGGATTATACCGACCTCAACAAAGCTTGCCCCAAAGATTGCTTCCCCCCCAAAATCGACCAGCTTGTCAATTCTACGTCAGGATATGCCCTACTGAGCTTTATGGACACCTTCTTGGGATATAATCAGATCGAAATGGACTTGAAGTATGAAGTCCATACCTCCTTCGTCATCGACTATGGTACGTATTGCTACACTATGATGCCATTTGGACTGAAAAATACTGGGGCAACATACTAGTAAATGGTGACGAAGCTGTTCAAGCCCTAGATCAGGCATAACATAGAGGTATATGTCAATGACAAGATTATCAAGAGCTAAAAGCCAGTCAATCATGTTAGGGACCTCTAGGAAGCCTTCAACCAAATGCGCATACATGACATGAAGTTAAACCCTCAAAAGTGCATTTTCAGCATCGGCTTTAATAAGTTCCTCAGATTCTTGGTCATATAGAGAGGTATCGAGGCCAACCCTAAGAAGACTACGGCTATTAGGGGAATGAAGCCTCCGACCTCAGTTCGAGATGTACAAAAGCTCACTAGTATGGTGGCTGCTTTGAGTAGATTTATCTCCAGGAGTGCTAAAGGGTCCTAAATTGATTTGTTTTTATTTTTGAAAATTCTAAAAAGATCCTAACTATGAAAAAGTTGATTTTATTTTATTTTTTTAAGAAAACAGATTTTTCTAAGTGGAAAAATGTTGTTCATTGTTTTTTATTATTTTATTTTTATATTTTTTTCTTTGTTTTTACTCGAAGAAGGAAAATAAAATAAATAAGAAACTAAGCTTCCTATGTTGTTCTTTTTTTTTTCTGCTTCTTCTTTTTTTTTTTTTTGCTTCATTTTTTTAGGGATTTTTTTACAATGACAAATTATTATTACAATAAATAGATAAATAAAATATATATAATAAAATAAAATAAATACAAGACAATGCAACATTATACAACAGAAGTAAAGGGTTAGACTTGGTCTACAACGTAGGTCAAATCTAAGTTCGAACATGAGTATGGATCAGGTTGTTTGGTTTGATCCTAGTCAATAAGAGGGAAGAATAACAACGGTTAATGGAGCTCTTTTCTAGGGGTTCTATTGGCTAAAACAAGTGGGGGAAGAGGGAATTCATGTAAATTTCATTAGGTTTAGTAGGTATAGGGAGAGTGTTGCAATTGATGGTAGCCATGTAGGTAGTAGTTGGAAATGGTGGCCAATGGTGGTTTAAGTAGTACATGGTGGTGGTTTAGGTAGTACATGGTGGTGGTTTATTGGGGTTGCATGAGTGTTGTGGATAAGAGCTTCGAAGCATGACGAATTCGGCCATGCACTTGGTTTTGGTTCGGGTTATGTATGCATAGATATTAAAGAGTGGTAGTTACCATGGTTAGGGTTTAGAAGCTAGAGTTTGGGGTTTGTTTGGTAATGGTTGTACAATTGATGAAATTGGTTAGGATGGAATGCTAGTAGCTTAAGGAAGCTCATGGAGGTGGTGAGCTTGCTTGAAAAACTTTAAGCTGAAGTGAGAATCGAGAGAGAAAAAGGATAGTATGACTAAAGAGAGAGTTTGAGGATGATGATGCCTTTAAGAGCACTTGAATGAAAATCAATGGTGAAGGATGTCTTGTTGACCTCAATTTATACTAAACAAATGAGTATTAAGTTAGCAAATACTCTAACTCTAACTAAATTCAGAAAAAAAAAATTCAGATTTTGATTCAATTCCAATTAATCATTGGTTAAAATGGTTTTATTTGTATCTAAACATGCCGAAAAGAAACAATGGAAACTTCCAAAACCATTAATGGAGCTTAAAACAAGCTTGGTCAACTCGAGTATTAACTTGCACATTCAAGTTTTTCCACCTTTTCAACTCGATTCTGACCACCTTAATGCATAAATCTGGATGTGTTCTTGAACTCCATCTAATGTATTCCATGTCTACTTCGTGATTTCACCATTAATTTGGTGAAATCATAAAGAAGATTGCATTAAAAATGGCCCCAAAGTGGTGATACTAAGTTGGTTTTGCATGGGAAAAGGTGAGAAAAGGAAAGAAAGGGAAGGAAGAGGCTTGTGGATGTAGCGCTATGTGGCGAATTAAATATATGCCATGTTCTAAGCATCGACACGTGGCCCAATAGACACTCACCAAGTGTACTATGTTATGGAAAAAAAAAAAAAAGAAATTGCCTATTAGGAGATTTGAACTTATGACCCCTTACTTATATGCCATGTGATAGGTGTCGATACATAGTCTAATAGACACTCACTATATGTACTTTATTATGGGAAAGAAAAAAAAAAGACATAAAGTGCTTATTAGGAGATTCAAACCCATGATCTCTTACTTATGTTCTTTCTTAGACCAAGTGTTGAACCATACACGCTATTAGCCTATGCCCTATTAACTTATACAACTAAAGTATATTTAACTTATAAAATGACCTAAAAAACCTATAAAATAAAATGCTACTAAATTAAATTATTTGCAACTTTAAAAATAATTTATTTTCCTAAAAGTATATTTTACTTAATAATTCAACCTTTCTATTTTTTGTTCATCAATTTTTTCATAGTGTTTTCTAATTTTTTGAACTATTTCTAAATTTTCCATTTTTCTAAATTTTATTTTTATTTAGGACCCTTTTTTCTTTATTTTGAAAAAAAAAAAACAAAGAATTCTAAAACTGTAAGGGACAAAAAAAAAAAAGATGTCTACATTAGTTAATGTGCCATTTATTATAAGGTGACATTTTGTTACACCTTTTTTCGTCTAAATAGGGCCCACTTTCTTGCATTAACAATTGTTCTACATTTTTGCTTCAAATAATTACTTTAAATGTGTATAAGGTTTGTGAAATGTAAGGAAGAGAGTGGAGGTCTGGTTTTCTTTATAAGTGGTGGAGGCTAAGGCACTATTAAAGGATGGACATTATCCTGTGGTCTTCATCTATTGTCTTGAGTTTTTTTAGAGGTACTAGTCTCTAATTTCATTTATAGGGTTATGCTTAGCTACTCCTATCAAGGTATTAGTCTCACATTCCACATGTGTCACTTACCCGCTGCATTGTGTTCCTTATTTGGGAGCTTAGTAGGTGGATGGCTAGTGTTATATGCTAACTTGAACAGGATACTGACCATAAATGAGGTGCTTTCTCTTAAGGTAGTGGTTGGTATCTCTAAAAGGTAGGGCATTCCCTTAAATCTTAGCTTAGCTCTTACCGGTGGTGAAGGTTATTAGTTGTCTCTCTAAACACATTTGTTGCAGTGCAAGGGTTGTAATGTTTTGCTATGTTGAGGTGTTAGAGGGCTCTAATGCTAGTAGGAATGTCATTAGGGGGGGTGGGGGTACTGGTTTCACATTTCAAGCGTAAGAAGTTTTCTAATTTTATGGATGGTTTATAGGATAATTTTCCTATGCCTAAGAGTCTTCTCCCTATGTTCACATTGTAGTGGAAGTGGCATAAAAACTTCTTTCAACTAGAAGGCTAAATACATAGCCAATAGTAGTAGTGCATTATAGTCATAGGTGAGGAAGTGGGATTTGCTGGTTTAGGTTTTGATGAACCTAAACTTTTGTTTATCATAATTTATTTATTTTAATTTCACTTTTATTGAGCAATTAGTTGTTTCAACATTTAAGGATCCTAATTTAATTGGGAAATATTATAGATTAACATACATGCTTATAATTTATTCCATGAGTTAGATCGGTTGAAAATTTTCATTTTTATCAAGTTATTTATCCAATATTAATTAATTCAACTTATAAGTTAAATACAATTTCTTAATTTAGGAGTTATGTTATTTGGTTTAGCCTAAATAATGGGGGTTTCGGTCATATTAATATTTATAAGGTCTCTTCCTAAGTTTTGATTTCCATTTTTATTTGAGTAATGCCTAAAACTATTTAAAATAGGCTTATAGTTTAATTTATTGTAAACTTAAGATCAAACCCAAGTAAGCCTAATCAATATAAATTCTCATTAACTTAACTAAATCATTTATCTTCATTATGTTGAAAAATGAGTGTAATATATCTTGTAATAAATTTATAGACATATCATAGGTACTCAACTTATGGAAGATATATGGTTTTTTTTTTTTTTGAACAATATGCAAGATATATGGTTACAATTTTCTAAATTACTTTCTAATGTTTATCGTAGAGCTTAAATAACAAATTAGCAAGTCTAAAATCACTTCTAAATATGTCTCGATTAACATACATATAGAAATAAATATATATATTGTTTGAATTTTATGAATTCAATGTAATCATGTATATATATATGTATATATATGTATGTTTAAGTTTCAACATCCATGTATTTATTATCATCATATACATATCTCTACATTTATGCACATATATATCAATATTATTAAGCAAAATGGGTTATTGAAGTCCAATATATCGTACCTTATTTTTAAGAAGAGATATAGAGAATGTGAGTAAGTTTATGGAGAGTGATAATTGTAATAGTTTTATTATAATTATTTGGCATGAAACAAACATATTAAAGCATTTTTATTATTTTGAGGTATATATACTAAGTGTATGTGTTTTTACTATTATTAAGTGATTATATTAATAGATATATGTATTTTATTTATTTTCCAGTTGTATTTTTCTTATTGGTCTACGTATGCATGATATAGCAATTAGTTTGTTATTTTAGTTTTAGCTAGTATAAATACTATAGAAAACAAAAGGTTCATTCATTCGATTAATGCAACAATAAAGGAAAAGTTGAATGGAAAGCACTCTCTCCACAACTTCTCATGAAATTCCAACTCTTGGATCTTGAGAGAATCAGAATTCCTTTATTGTATCAAAGCTGATGGTTCCAGGTATCATAGATCAGATTGTGTAATCTATTCATTTTTAGTTCTCATTGGTAGTTGTGTTGAAATTCTCGATTGGTAGTATTTTCAATTGATACAGTCGAACTTGTTTGGATCAAACATGAGTAATAATACGAAATTGATCAATGATCTGTATTATATTTCCAGATTTGATAGTCTTGGTATTTTAATTGGGAATTTAGTGTTTAATGGTAGTAATTACCTATCCTGGAGAAAATTAATCAAGTTAGGGTTAGGAGCTAAAATGAAAATAAACTTCATTGATGGTACAATTGTTAAACCAAAGGATAATACTGTTGACGAAGTTAAATGGAAAAGATGCGATTATATGGTTAGATATTGACTGCTAAATTCAATGATGAATCATTTAGCACAAAATTTTCTCCATACAAAGTCATCATGTAAACTATGGAATGAAGTTTAAGAATAGTATGGAGTGGCTAGTGGACTGCTTATCTTTTAATTATAGCATCAGATAAGTAACTAAAGATAAGGAAATCTTACAATAAGTGTATAATTTAATAAGCTTAGGAAGTGCTGGGTTGAACTTCATGAGTTGCATATATTTTCACAATGTGATTGTGGTTGTATGGTGTACTGTACTTGTGCAATGAAGGAAAGAATTGTTGAACATGAATCGCATGTTAAATTGATTCAATTTTTCATGGGGCTCAATGAGGCATATGAGGGAGTAGGAAATCACATTTTGTCAATGAAGCCTTTGCCTTTGGTTAATAAAGCATATTACTTGGTACAATAAGTAGAAAAACAAAGGCAAATAATAGGAGTATTGAATTTAGAACCTGAAATGAGTGCCTTTTTGACAAGTAAGGTGAACAGTAACAAGGACTTTGTTAATAGAAGGAAGAACAAAAAGGCTTTGTTTTACAAGCATTGTAGAATGGATTGACATACAATTGAGACATGTTTTTAATTGGCAAGATATCTAGAGTGGTTTAAAGGAAAGAGGATTAATTCTAAAGGAAAGTATAATACTTCAGCTTCATATTTTGCAAGTGCTCATAGGTCTTCTATTGTTGACACCCCTTTTGATGAGGAATCACAGCATATTGTACAACAACAAGGGAAAGGTAATATTGAATGTGATTTAGTGAAAAATTTTTGTTAATAGGTTCTGCAATTGATGAAAGAGAATGATGACTTAGCTATGATGGCAAACACAGTTCAATGTGTAGCTATGCATCATTGTTATACCATAGTATCATGTTCTTCTCTTTGTTTATCTGCTTTAATTAGTAATTGGTTTAATTGAATAGTGGACACTTGTGCAACTAACCATATAACACCCTATCCTAATATCTTACATAATATCAAAGAACTTCCTTATCATATAACCATAAAACTACCAAATGGCACCATCTTACACACCAATAAATATGGCTCAATTCACATTGTACCCAAGCTTACCATACATGAAGATTTATTTGGTTCCATAGTTTTCACACAATCTTTTATCGATGCACAAACTAATGACTTATCAAAATGTGGTGGCATGCTTTGATTCCATCTGTGTTCTTTTCAAGGCTAGATATCTAGTCAAGTTATAGCCAAAGCAAGTGTAAAAAATGGACTTTATGTATTCTGTCTTAAACAACTTGGTGTATTTAGTACTCTAAGTGATTTAATAAATAGTCATTGTTTTCTTCTATTGTGTCTTCTAATAAGAAAGATATTACTCACTTGTTACATGATAGACTAGGGAATACATCTATTAGTAAACTGCAACATTTGCTTATTTCTAAAGACTTAAAGTGAGATGATTTTGATTGTAATACTTGCCAAGAGGCAAAGTTTTGTAGAATTCCTTTTCCTTTAAGTTCTAATATTGCTTCTTTTGCATTTGAATTAGTCCATGCTAATGTTTAGAGACTATATAGAGTTCCTTCTTTGTCTAGAGCACATTATTTCCTTACCATTGTTGATGATTTTTCAAGGTCAACATGGACCAACTTGTTGCATCATAAGAGTCAATCTTGTTTTGTTCTTCATTAGTTCTTCAAATATGTTGAAAATCATTTCTTGACAACTCTTAAAATGGTGAGAATAGATAATGGAGGGGAATTTCTTTCAAAGGACTGTTAAGAGCTTTTTCATAGCCTAAGAATCACACATCAACGTACTACACCTTATACACCATAACAAAATGGGCAAGTTGAGAAAAAATACCAACATCTTTTGGACACATCTCGTGCTCTTAGATTACATGCCAATATACCTAAAGAATTTTGAGGGGATTGTATTTTAACTGTTACTTATCTTATCAACAAAATGCCTATGTCCTTACATCATTGGAAATCATCATATGAAATTTTGTTTCATAAACCACCAAATTATGATCATCTTTGAACTATGGGATGTTTGTGTTTTGCTGCCAACATAAGTCTTACATTCGACAAATTTGATCCTAAAGGTGCTAAGTGTGTGTTTCTAGACTATGCATATGGCAAAAAGGTTATCATTTGTTTGTTCGTAATACACATAAAAGTTTTGTTAGCCATCATGTTGTGTTCTTTGAACACATATTTCCATTTAAAGAATCTATTGCTCCTCATTCCTTACCTTCAAAGTCTCCAGCTTGTCCTTTTGTTTCCTTTGAGTCTATTCCTACTAATTCTGTTTCTTTGGAAAATTCTCTTGGTCAATCATCTAATGTATTTGATAATCATGTTCTAGATTCTGTTGGTGTTACTTCCTCCACTATTTTGTCCTTACATAATATTCCAAATCTTTGCAAATCTTCTTAAGCATCAAAAACACATTGCTAGTTACATGACTTTGTACATTCAGTTCATTCACAAATTAACCATCCTCTCATTGCTACTTCATCCATTTGACTGACTAATACCAAATATCCTTAATTTGACAGTAATACTTTTTCTCATTTTCCACCTAATTACCTTGCTTCATTTGCTAATGTGTTAACCATCCAAGAGCCTAATAATTATTCAAAAATTGCTAAACATCAAGAGTGGAGAGATGAATTGCAGAAAGAGTGAGAAGCTCTTGAGTGCAACAACACATGGGAATTAACTTCTTTACCAAAAGGAAAAAAGGCCATTGGTTGTTGTTGGGTATACAAAGTCAAGTATAGGCTAAATGGTAATGTTGAACGTTATGAAGCAAGACTTGTTGCTAAAAGTCACAATTAAGTTGGGGGTGAGGATTTCCATGACACTTTTTCTCCAGTTGCTAAATTGAGCAAGGTCTGTATTCTAATTGTTGTGGCCTCAACATCTTCTTGGCCTCTTTATCAAATTGATGTCAATAACACTTTTCTTCATGGGTTTATTGATGAAGAGATATATATGGTATCCCTAGAGGGTTACATAAAGTAATTGATGGCCAAGTGTGTTGGTTAAAACGATCCTTATGTGGTTTATAATAAGCTTCTAGGTAATGAAACTTAGAAATTTCTATGTTTTTAACTTCATGTGGTTTTGACCAATCGAAACATGATCATTCCCTATTTACAAAGCATGATAACAACGGTTTGGTCATCATCTTGTTATATGTGGATGACATGCTTATTATTGGATTTGGTGAAGTTTTAATTGTTGCTATTAAACAATAGCTTCATGAAGCTTTTACCATGAAGGACATTTGACTTATAAGATATTTTTTAGGTTTGGAACTGTACAGGGTGGATTTCAGTTGTTATCTTAGTCAACACAAATTCATCATTGATGTCCTTGTTGAGACAGGGTTATCGATTGCTAAGCCTATAGTTGTTCCACATCTAAGTGGTTTACATCTAGAAGATGATGCTAGTGCTTCATTAGCTGATCCCATGGTTTTTCAAAGGCTAAGTGGATGATTATCTTATATCAATATTATTAGGCCAGACATCAGTTTTGTAATACACTATCTCAATCGGTTCTTGTTTCATCGTTGGATAGCTCATCTTGCAGTTGCTCTACATGTAGTGAAGTATCCCACGGGAACAATTTTATTAGGACTGTTTTATCCTTCAACTAATGATCTTGTTCTGCATGGCTACTTAGATTCTAATTGGGCTGCTAATAAGTTGGACAACGAGTCTATTATAAGCTATGCTATCATGCTTAGTTTTGCTTTAATCAGATGGAAAACTAAATAACAACCAATAGTGGCTACTTCTAATATAAAAGCTGAGTCTTACTGCTACTATAAAAGAGATTTTATGGACTTCATTTATTCTTCGCGACTTGTTTGTTTCTATTAAGTTACCTATGCGTTTATCTTATGACAACAAGTCCACCTTGCTTATTGCATCTACCCATTGCTTGTATACTTGAACCAAACATATTGATGTTAATATTCATTTTGTTTGTGATTATATTGCTTTTGGCTTCTTACAAGTTTAGCATGTATCTTCCTTATCTCAATTAGCTGACATCTTCACTAAACCTTTGCTTACACATTAGCTTTGGTTCCTTTCTTCCAAGTTGGCTCTTCAGCCATTGCCACCTTTAAGGGGGATGACAGATATATATATTTTATTTATTTTCCAATTATATTTATTCTGTTGGTCCACATGTAAGTGATATAGCAGTTAGTTTCGTATTTTAGTTTTAGCTAGTATAAATATTGTAGAAAATAGAAGGTTCATTCATTCAATTAATGCAACGGTAAAAGAAAAGTCGAATGGAAAGCACTCTCTCTACAACTTCTCATGAAATCCCAGCTCATGTATCTTGAGAAAATCAGAATTCCTTTATATATTACCTCTAAGTATCTACTTTACGCAAATGGAGAAACTGTTTCCTAGTCCACCTCAATCGGATATTATGGTACTCACATAAACCAAAATTCTATTATGGTCCAATTCTAATCAGTAATAAGTACTTGAACTTTGCAATATTTGGTTGATCGTAATTTTGTATATATCATTCACTATAGAAGTTCCTAGGGAGTTCTGGCAAATTGCAATATTTGATAAATTATTGTAAAATACTATAAATGGAATGCTCGGTAAATAATTGGATTGGGTACGAAATTTAAATACAAACCTGTTCTTAAAAGGTTATATGCGTCTACTCCAAAAAATGGTGCCAGCAAGGTATAGAATACCTTACCTAGGAAAGTTTCTTAATTCCACGTCTCTATTTCCATATCTGATATTCCTTCTCGTCAAAAAGTGAAGGAAAACTTTAATAAAATTAGAATACCACTCTCACGTTTGGTACATAAAAATAAACCAAAATAAAATCATAATTTTATATTTTATTCTCTTTTTTCATGTTTGGAGGTATAATTGGAAAATGGAATTGCAATTTTGAAATCAATTATGTCACTTTTATGGGGGAATTTGAATCCAACTTTGAGAAAGTGAGCGATTCCATTTCTCTCTTCTTAATTGTATTGTTTTAAAATTATTTATTTAATCTTTAAATAAATTATAACATATAATAATTAAGGAAATTTTTTATAATTAATACTATTTATTCATGTAGCGTTATGCCATCCCATTATATAGGAATTCCTAAATATAGAAAATAATTTATTATTTTGGTCCTTATTTCATTCCATCCCAATTGAGTCAAATTCATTTCTTTTCAAACCATTTCAATATATTAAACGTGACATAAGTGTTTTAATTAATAATATGTAAATATCAATAAAATTTTAATATATAAAACTATAAATGATAACTTTTAAAAAATTAGGTGTTAGGGCATTCATAGTGTACTTAATGTATTAATATTATTGGATTTTTTTTTTTTCCAAAATGCGGCTATCCTTTCTGAAAATCCGTCGTTTCTTCTTCCACTATTTCCTTATTTGTTAGCTACATTCAGTTCAGCACCAATCTAAAATATTCCAGACACGACAAGCAACCTTAAAAAAAAAAATAATGAAAACCCACTTCAGCCTTGGATTAATCTGCCTCGCTAAGATATTTTTAGGTAAAGCTACATCTGTTTTTCCTACATTTCCCATAAAACTAAAATTTCTTATGGACTCCATAGTAGGTTCCAAGCTACCAAACGTCACAAGCATGCCCTTCACAAAAGATCAGGATTTAAAGGAAGAACAGGTTACACAAAGTTAACTTCCTAGTTTCCAAAAAAAAAAAAAAAGCTTGTCTTACCATGCCTTCTTAGTACTTATTATAAGATAATCATCTAATTTATTTCATTTACTGCTAAAACACTTGTCAGTCTTTATATTAGTCAATTTACCATAAAAAAAATTTTTGGGATTGAAGCCTGGGGTATGATGGTTTATAGGGCTCTCCTTCAATTATATCAAAATTTCTCAAGATCTTTGATTGACTCATTGAATGATAACTCTAAAGCAGCGCGTATCACTAGTTGTACTTAAAATTATAAGAATCATCATGTCGTTCCACATTGGTGGTCGTAGCACTACTACACTTCCATTTAATATATACTTAATCATTCTTGCTATGACAACATTTAACAAGGTTAAACGCAGTATTTCATGAGCATCATCCTAAACTTCATTCTTTACGGTCATGACTCCATACCTTACATGCATTTTTGTCGCTTTTCTTCGCGATTTCCATTACACCTTCTTACTAATATTTTTAAATAATCTTATGCCCACTTTTACTTTTGAGATTCCAAAGATTCCTTCGTATCTATTCCTAAAGCTCACAAGGTACTTGGTTTGGTTATGCTAAAGAAAAGTTAAAGTCTTGGTGTGTTTGGATTTTCATCAGGGCGAGGGTTTCGGTTGGTCAAATGCTTGTGTGTGGAATCTTCCTCACTTATTCCTGTTCTCTTGGTGGGAGTGAAGATGAGAATTGAAGAGAACGGAAAGAAATGGAGGTAGGTGGTGTTTGTAGAGGGCCGGCGAGGATCAAAAGGAAGAGAGAGATGAATGAAGTTCGCTTGAAGTGATCTTACTTGATGATGTTTTTTTGTTTTTACTGTTTAGTTGGGAGGGTGATTGGTGAGTCCTGCGCATGGGAGGGAGTTTGCTCAAGGTGATTCATGTAATGAATGGAAAGAGTTATTGTAGATTTTGTAAAGGACATAGGAGAAGTTTACAGAGATATTGGACAGAAAAGTCGTATGTTGCAGTGTATTGATATACAACTGTTGTCCCTCGGCTTGGAAAAGGGGAAAAAAAAGAACGATGGGCTTGGTTTTTCAGTTTATTAGGTTTAACTAAATTAAACTAAGCAAAATTTGCTCAAATATGTTGAATTCAACTACTTCTTTTCTTTGTTATGTGCATTATAGACTTAGAAAAGGATCATGGGTTGGGTTTTTAGTTTATTATAATTATTATATATAAGGTTTTTAGGTTATTACAATTATTTTATATAGACTCCATAAAACTAACCATAGGCTGGTCTAAATAAAATTAGATTACAAAGTTACTAGGTTATACTATTATCAATATAAATTTAATAATTTTCCTAAAGTTATATAAATTTCCTCTAGGCATGCCATGCATTTAGTGCTTAGGACTTCTATTTTCTTCTTTTAGTTTTGAGCAACTTAATTCTTCCACTACATTTATTTATTTAATTATTTCTTATAGTTTAACATTCTCCTTATAACCTTTATAGGGAATTTTCTCCTAATATTCGTAGTTTTTAATATTTATTTACTTATTCTTATTTGTAGCTCTTGTTTTTCCTATTATTGAATGGCTAAATACTCGTTAATTGTTCTTCTAAAATTCGTAGTTGTTACAACATTATCGAGATGGATTCCACATCTTCATCTATAAATGTTGACTATAATTGTTGTCATCGTCTAAAATGTCTAATGGGGACTAAGCGAATATGTCCTTGTTAGACCCCCAAGAAGTCGACGATATTTGAGCTTGGAAGGTAGCAACATTCTTATTTGAGTTTACCGCTGAGGGTCATCGTTGAGCTTAATTGTTTCTATCTCTTCGATTGATTCTCCTTTGGTGTCTGGCTTTGTCTCTAGTTTAGACTCTACTGCAAGGATTTCTTCTTTGAAGAAGGCCTTAACATATAAGGTTCGAGCTAATTCTTGATCCTCTTAACATATGCCAAACCCTATTGGTGCGGGGTCCCTAGCCTTGAGGTATGTTGTTGAATGAGTCATTCTAAAGGCAGTTCGATTAGGTCATCTGGGATGACATTATACGGCACCTAGCAATCAACCGCTATGAAGTCTATGGGCTGTACGACAATGCTGTCATCATCGCAGAACTCTATGGTAAGGGTGATAATTCCCTTGCTCAAACGGGACGGTTGTTGAAGCTCCAGAGATTGTGATCATAGGGCTTTAAATTCTTTATCGACCTATCCTTCATCTGTTTGAAGGCTTGCTTAAAAACAAGGTCCGTCGAGTTGCCGGTGTCAACTGCGAATTCATGGACCTCAAACCCTGCGATCATAGCGCTGATCATTAGGCCATCTATGTGCTGAGTTTGCATGCCTTGCAATTCATCGTTAGTGAAAGTAATAGATGTGTAAATTCTTGGCTTTTGGCTATGACATTCATGACTTGCCATGGGCCTTGGAGTTTGAATGTTCTTTTGGACCCCAGGCCTCCTACGATGGTATTAACCCCGTTGTGGGTTGCTCTATCAGCATTAGGAGCACTGTTTTGCAATTCAATTACCAAGATTCGTTCTTATAGGTAATGGTTTTGTGTTACCAGAGTGGAGCATGCTTGTTCCAATATGGCAATTCTGTTCTCATTGATCTAGTTAATTTACCAATTATATGAATTCAAAGTTAAGATAGAATCACAATTTTAATAATCTTATTTACCTCCTTCCTTACTCTCTTCGTGTGTAGGTCATGGTCATATGGCCCAAAGATTGTGATGGGAAGTCACCATAATCTACTAGAAAGGAATAGGAGGAAGATTGAAATATGTAATAGCAACATTATCAATATTAAAGGTACTTAGATGATAAAGAATCTTATATATTAATAAAGTGAATTGTGATAATTCATTTCCCCTCCCCAAGTTTCTATGCCAAGCACCCATTCTTAACCTTTTTTTTTTTCTTTTTCTTAATTTTAAAGTGTGACATTTTTAAGATTATGGGACTTGGAAATGTTTAAAAAATTGTTAAAGGAACTTTGATAAAAGAAAGTAAACTTGAGGGTTCCTAATAGATAAAATTCCTTAAAATACCAATGCGGTACACTAAGGAACTCTTTAAAAAACTAATTAATAAAAATGCTTGAATCATCGATCATCTACCTTTGATTAAAAAATACATGTGGTTTTTTTAAGGCCGGAAGAACCCATTTTCACCCCAATCACAGCATTTTTAAGGAAAAAAAAATTTGCTATGATAGCTATTTATGATCTAAAGGGGGGTGGTGACTCCACTTGCCATCCTTCGGTAGGACGCTTGGCCCAACGCCATTGGTGGGTCGAACCTCACTTTTTTTCCTCCTCCTTTTATGTTCCTTTCTTGTAACTTTTGCATGATAATTGCAATATCCGCTAAAGTGTAGTTTATGGAAATGATAAAACCTATTAGTCACTACATCTCTACATCTATAACACTAAGTTAGTATCAACATAATTTAGGTATTTCATATTAAATATTAATATTGATACACCTTAGTTTATCAAATAATTTTTAAGTTGGTCACATAACTCTTTATGTCATCCACTTTGATATATCACCACTTTATATTATTCTTAAATTAAATTCGATTCTATTATTATTATTATTAGTAGTAGTAGTAGTAGACTAATCGAGACCATAACTTAAAGTCAAAATTTATCTCCCATTTGAGGATTCAAATTTGGTTTTATGGTGATTTAATGAGAGTAAACTTTTCAAATATTTAATTTTTATTTCTTTAAAATCACATAGTCAAAAAGACATTTTGCATAAATTCTCATACTAAACAAATTATATTTTTCATTATTGGGAGTTTTACAATCTACTTAGATTTAATTTTAAACACCAAGTCATTTTTTATTCAAAACTTTCACCCTTCTTATTCAATGACTTCAATTGGCTTACAGTTTAAGATATATCTACATAAATACCGGTCCACCCCTTACACTTTAAGCATTTCTTTGAATAAATTTTCTTTCTTCTCAGAAAGCACGCAAGGAAAATCATTAACATTCTCCACACGATAATAAAAATAGGAAAATATGTTAAAAGTAAACTCCACACGATAATAAAAATAGGAAAATATGTTAAAAGTAAAACACTTAGACCTAGCATAACACAACTAATTGTTCCACATAACATATATCATAAAATGTGCATAACATACAATTTCTTCAATGTCACAAATATAAGTATATAGCATGCACAATTCCACAAATGATATATTCCATGTTTTATACATAGCATATAACCCAAATTGTCGCATGAAGTGATTGGTAAAATGTACTACCATGTAAAAGATATATTGACACATTATAGACCACATGAATCACCAGAAATATTTATCACCAACATTAAACCTTTGTAGTAGAAACTTCACTAAACAAGTATATCACCACATATATGTTGACATCGAGAATTAATATATATTTTTTAACAAAAAGACAACACAATATATTCCATGCATTGACATTCACGATTACATGCAACCCGAGAAACAGAGTCACCAATACGGGCGTAACGATGACCATGTGTCCATAACATACCAAATCCCTTTTATCTTTACATTTAGATGGAGTGAACTCCCACCTTATCATCGTCAAATTACATAATTGGATATCTATAAGGCAAACATTTTTAAAACACAAGCCTATCTAGACTTAGATATTAGACGATTTATTACCACCCTTAGGTACATTTTCCACCTCAAGAAGATTCTTTTAGCTTTATTTTACGCTCACTAAGTTCCTCAAATTGAAATTAACTCGAAGAACCGACAACGTGGATGTCAGACGCAAAGTCCCTGCCATATACATTATTTCCGTCAGTGCCAGTTGCACTTTGCTGATCAGCTCCTCCTTGACTAGTTGTGTCATTTCCAGTACGAGCCACATTAACTCCAGCAGTAACCGCACCGGATAGAGCAGCAACCGTCGCGGCACCAGTAGCAATGCGATCTCTTGTCGAAGTAGCAGGTGTTACCTGAATAAGGCAAAGTCACGTGTCATTATTGGAATTCTAAAGTAGGTATCAACTTATTTCAAAACTTATGGATTACTTTACGATGAAATCTCTAAGAGTGAAAAACACTTTACCTGGTGTCCAGTGGTAATAGCAGGATGGTTGGTGGTAGAAGTGTTTGCCCCTTCGGGTGGGTCAGCTGAAGTGCCAGCCCCATCATGTGGCTCACGGGTTGGGTTCTGAATTTCCTCCAAAGTACCAACATGCCACACGTAAGCCAGGGATGATGACCTATGTGGCACCCTGTGGGTGACTGAGTTTTTCCATGGTAGAATAGTACACCCACCAGCCCTCAAAAATTTGCCTGAGACAGTCTGCAATTTCAGCCTTTCCCTGTCTCTTATGGGTTTCCATTTCACTGATGAGTCTACACTCGCGCTCTGGATCACCTTTTTGCCTCTAAAGCAAAGGGGAGATCTCTCAGTCGACGCAGTTAGGTACATGTCGTAGCAGCTCTTGAGCCGTATATAATTGTTGTCAATTTGCTCGACCGCCCATTTCGCACTGTCGACTGATCCATCTAGGCCTTGAGAGACTGATGTCCTGTCTTCCTTGGCTTTCAAGTACTTGCCGTTGTGGCTGCAAAGACGCACGGCTCTCGCATTCCTGAAAAACTCCATTAGGGTGGAAAGTAGTAGATGAGAGAATTTTGAGCTTTGAGGAACTGGATATATGACGGTAACTTGTGAATTATAGATCCAAACAACTATTTGGAGTTGACTATAGGAAGACTTCGTAGAGTAGGACAAATTGGTACTATGCTTCGTGGAAAAGGCCAGATTGACTGCAGTAAAAAGTTTTAGAAATCTTAAATATCTGAAATCTCACATAGTTGCGGCTCTATGCTCCGTGGAAAAGGCCGGATTCACCACGGTGGTCAGCAATATTTATAGAAAATAAGGAAAATATTGATAACTAAATGTGATTCAAAAAAAAAAAAACTTCATATATAGCTGCCAACAAAAAGTAAGGATAATTCTTTTCATAGCAAAATAATATTTTTAAAAAATTTTAATTATCATGAGGACATGCTAGATATATTCAAATATGAAATAAACAAAAAAAAAAAAAACTAAAAATCCCACTTGTGGCCGAATGAGAAAACCACTATGTATATTGTGATAATAGTTTCTCAAGTTTTAGTAAAAAGAGATAATTACCCAAACAGTGATAAACATAAAAAGATATATATATATATATATATATATTTAAATGATAACCATTTCCCAAGTTTTATACATGGAACAAATTTGTAAACACCAAATAACAGAACAATTTGTCCTTTTGAGATTGTTTTTGTGTATTATTAACGTATTAGTCAAAACTGAAATGATATGATATAAAAAATTTTCAATATTGCAATGAGTTGTATGTATTCCACATATTATGAATTATTTTTTCTAAAAAGGAGAAGAGTAATTTTGTAAAGAATTTATGATTTATCATTCTTCTAAATGGAATGATTATTATTTACACATATAAAGTCTATGCAATAGAATATCCTCAATTCCTTATTATCAATATATGTAAAGAGAAAACGAGGAAAAAAAAAAAAACACTATAGATCTCAAGGGATAATCTACATTAAAGTTAGTCAAAGTGAAGTGATGGCCAATCGGCAAGAAGGTGAAATTAATATTTGTTATTAGCTTATAAACATTTATACTATAAAATTATAAAAAACTTGACCATGTAACATATATATATATATACATACATACATACATATATATTTATGTATATATTATTTAAGCTTGAGGGGCTTTGCATAATTGCTTTTTAGTGTCTTTTGTAATTTTGAATAGTTTTTATTTCTAAGTTCACTCAATAGTCCTTAAACAATTATCTATTTAGAGTAAAACATCAACTTAGTTGAGAGTGTTAAAGTAAATGGCCATGTATACTAACGACCTAACTCAATTTTTGAACTTTTCATTGCATGTTTCTTTCATGAATATAAAATTCCTTTTCACATTTCCATTGGAAAAATTTGAATCTACCTTAATCTGTGGCATCATTATTAATCTTCTTTTTCTTTTCCTTTGTATATTTGCATGTGGTGTTTTATATATTGTGTTTTGGTAAATTTTATGTTTACACAAAAATAAAAATTCTCATTATATATATATATATATATATATTATATACATTTATTATTCATATGATATCCTTATATTATCCTAAATTGTTTTACCTATAATTCATATTGTTTATAGCTAAGTTAATTTTTATATTCATTGATATATTAATATTTATCTTTGGAATATTTACACGGGAAGTTATAAAATCTTTAATGTATTTTTACAAGCAAGTCCTAAAACTTTCTATTTAGTGTAATCTTAAAATTTCTATAAAAAATAAAAAGATGCATATTCTACTAGTAAATACAAAATTAAATTATAATTCTTTTCTTGTAACGTGATTACCATGTGACATACCATGTAAATTAAGTTGTTAAGATAATGAAAAATTAATTGTATTACTTAAATGACTATGAAAAATCAAGTATATTGTTTTTAAAAGTTTTATGATTTATCTATTGAAACGAAATGGGTTTATTTGACTTAAAAAATGCAAAATTTGTAAACTTTTTAGTTATGAAAATTGAAAGATTTACAATTTGATTGCAAAAACTAACAAGTTTAAAAGGATTTTTAATTTAATATTTCTATTATCATTTAGCACATGCATTGTAGGTGCCTAATCCACTAATATTTACAATGATATGGTTTTTGTTAGTAAAAAAGAAACATATAAGTAAAATTTTTTCTATGGCCTTTATTAATTTTATTCCTTCTCATTTAAATCCTTAATATTTTTTCAACTTCTACATAAATGAAGGCACATATTAGCTCCATCAAAAGTTAAACCTATCCTTTGTACGTGGCGATTTTTAGTTGGTCATAATAATAATTTAATAAAATAATAATATCAAATGTATTTAATTGCTTAGTATAATAAAATAAAAATATATTTAATTTTATAATACAGTAAAAATAATAATAAATTAAATAAAAAAAGAATTGTGTAAAACTTAACCACTTTGGCTAGCTCTTTTAAGCCAAATTAGAATTTGACATATGTTAATAATAAGTAGAATGTTTAATAAGGTTAAATTAAAATCATATCTAGGAAAATTAGAAAACATAGAAAACTTAAATAAGAAGCAAAAGTTTAAAGAAATCTTATACAAACTATAAAATTAGATTAAAAAAATGAGACTAAATATTAATCTTTTTCCTTTAATTAATTAATTTTTTTTTAAAAAGAAGCTAGTTCAAAATTTTATTGAAAACATCTTTCATTAAATATAGGCGATTTAATTAATTAGATATCAAAAGTATGTGAGATAATAGATTGGAGCTATATTGGAGCAAGACAAATCCAACCATATCCCAACAAATTTGATTTGATTTTTTCAAATTTTTTATGCTAACCAATTAGATATATCATCTATGTCCATTTTATCAAATGGATTGGCATTGAAAACAAACGGAAATTTTGATCAAATTTTGCATGCAGAGGACAACATAAACTTAAATCTTAACCAACAAATTTTGGATAGCTTTAAGCTCTTAATTTAACTCTATTTTAATAATCATAAATTTGGAGTCTACAAGAGCTTGAAAACAAAATCAAATTCGATAAAAAAAAAAAAAAAGAACTCATAAATTGAATTAACTAGAAACTTTATCTCTCTAAGCATATTGCAACCACTTAAATCTTCTATGTACAATTTCACATTTCCTTTAAACCACTAGTAGGCGTTATTTCTCAAACTAAACCACCTATGCTAGTGTGCTCGCCACTGGTACAAGGTTAAGATGGACACACTTTAGAGCTTCCATCATCACTAGTGCTACTATGTTCTCCTCTTCATTAGTTACAATTGTTTATGTCCATTTTTGCTTAATTTGTATATTATTATTATTTTTTAGTGAGGAATTTACATTTAAATTTCGGATTTTTTTTATGTACTTTCATAGTTTAAAATGAAAAAATAGATAATGAAGAACCAAATATATGACTTTTGTTATATGTTTAATTTGTACTTTTAGGTTTTTGTAAAATAAATGGTCATTGTTATAACATTACAAAATTATTATTTCTATAACACTCAAATAAGGAATATTTGTTGTTAATTGTAGTTGTAAATGGAGCTACAAGATTAATAGTGAAAATGAGATGATAAATTGATGGAAAATATAAATGGAATATTCTAGATTAATTTTTATCATCCATGGCATCAAACAATTGATCTTTAATTTCCATTATAATTATTAGAATATCCAAAAAAAAAAAATGTTAAGTATGCTTAAGACATTTGTTCAAGCATCTATAATTCAAGGACTCTTAGGATAGTGAGGAGTCGTATCAGTATTTTAGAGATCTTTAATTTTTCACATGTTTTATATTTACTTAAGAAAGGTACTTTAAGATTATTATTATTTTTTTTTTTGTAGAAAATATTTTCATAGATCTTACATATCATATGGTCAAATTATAAAATGTATATCAAACATTCAAACAAATAATGTTTATATGTTGATTTCAAATTTGCTATTGTATTCGCCACCATAAGAGGGTTCGATCGATGAACTTTGGAGCTTCCACCATGGCTTATGCTATTAAATTCTCCTATTCAGCAATTGTAATTGTTCACATCTATCTTTATTTAATTTTCATTTTAGCTTTTTTTTTTTCTATAAGCAATTTACATTTAAATTTTCAATTTTTTATATACTCTCTTGATTTAAAAAAAAAATAGACAATAAAGAACCAAATATGTGATTTTCGTTATATGTTTAATTTCTACTTTTAGGTAACTATAGAATAAATGCTCATCGTTGTAATATTTATAACATTATTATTTCTATAGCCCTTAAAGAAGGAATATTTGTTGCAAATTGTAGTCACAGATGGAGGTAGAAGATCAATAGTAAAAATGCAATGACAAATTGATGAAAAATAGAAATGAAAAATTCTAAATTTATTTTTATCAATCCATGCCATGATTATTGATTTTGATAATAATTATTAAAATATCAAAAAAATAAATGCTAAGTATACTTAAGACATTTGTTTGAGTATCTGTAATCCTAGGACTCTTTAGGATAGTGAGGAGTCATTTGTCCTATTACTTTTTACAATATTTTCAAATTTTTCGTTCAGATAAAAATATTTGTGCATAACAACTTTTTATTATGAATTTATATCAACAAATATTAAAATATATTGAAAATGACAAAATAAGAAAATTTAGTTATTTATTAATCATAATTGGTATTAATGATAACTAAAACATATTACTAGTATCAAATGTAATTACATCATCAATTAATGATTTAAAATTTTATAGTGATGTGAATTTATATTTTAGCATGTTTAATTGATTTTCGTTATGGACAATGAATATATAGAGATAGATAATTGATGAGGAAAAATATTTGAGTTAGTAGATATTTTGACGTGAATTGATATATATTGTACCCCATCTAATTGATTGTCATTAAGGACAACAATAAAAAGTACTATATATAAAGGTAGGCAATTAATAAGAAGCAATATAGTTTGTATCTATGTAAATATATTGATTAGTTAATTTTAATAAATATTTTGATATGATTGGTAGTTTACCATGTTTAATGGGTTTTCATTATGGACAATAAAAAATACTATATGTAGAGGTAAGTAATTGATTAGAAGCAATAGTTTATATTTATGTAAATATATCAATTAGTCAATGTTAATGGTTAATTGGATTTATAATTTTCATAATTGGACTTACATCTAAACTCGTGATCTCCATAATCTCATGTTTTATGGAGACAAACCAATCCACCCATCCATTTTCAAATCTTATTATAATATATAGTTTTGAAGCTAATTCCTTTTTCATATTCCACCATTTTATTATCTATCTTCTATATTATTAAAGCCAAAGAATTTAACTAACTACCAATAATTAATTTTTGTTATCTTTATAAGTTTAGTAAATATTAACATATCTTATATCTACTAAAGCCATGATTATCTGAATAACTTATCAAGATAATAGGCAATAAATTTTGTGGAGCTTAACAACAGTAAATAATTGTAACATTTATCTCTAATTTTCTTCCATTATCTTCTCCCTCCAATAATATTTATCTTCTTTATCTTATATTTATACATCTCAATAGACATAACATGTGAGCTCCTAAAATAATAATTATACCCATAAATTAATCTTAAATTACTTAATTGTGTATATTATGTGTTGAACTCATGAAAATACATAAGGAATATGTCTTAAAAATAGAAGATATGTTAAAAACATAATTATACAAGTATAGTTATATACTACAAGTGATATATACATAGGATATATACTCGTATATTAATAAAATAACTAAATATTAATATAATAATAATGATTAACCAAAATATTTACAAAAGCTTATCAAATTGGCTTCCAAATGGCTGGAAATTACTGGATCAACAAGGGAATTGCCGTAGCTTCCTCCTATGAGATTAACAAGCTGGATCAAAAGTAAATTCATAATGTGTGAACACAGCCTACTTGTAATTAATGAGAAAAAGCAAGGAAAATTATAAAAAAAAAAATATTAAAGCAAGAAATCAACTGACCCTAAAGCAGTATAAAAGGACTCAAGAACCTCACATTTAACACTTAAGGGACCAAATCATCTAAAGAAAATTTCTTAGGAAAAATAGAAATAATAGAAAGAAAATAAGAAAAATAGGAGAATTTTTTAGCTATGATAGAAACCGAACCCAAACCCAAACTTGAACCTAAAGTGAATCTACTGTGGAACCTAACCGGCCACTACTAGTACTCCCCACTCCCAACCACGTTCTACCCCCCAACCCACCTAAACCCCTATAACCACTGGAGCACCTAAGAATAGCTAGGTCAAATTTCTGCCATGTTTTTCAATAAGTTTTTAAAAATAGTAATTCCTCCTAGAAAAATTAGAAAAAAAAATTAAATTTAGATTATTTCATACATGCTTTCGTTTGATTTTTTTTTTTTTTGAAAAATTTGTAATATTTAATATACTTGCTTAAGAAAGTCACTATTCATCCAAATTTTGACTTTCAAAATAAATATATCAAATGATGTTGTTTGAAGCTCAAAAATTTTGTGTTAGATATACATGATATATAGATAATTTCTATGTAGTTTGATTTTTATTTGAGTATTTTTAATATTTATTGTATTTTTCGTCCTAAAAATAGCCATAAACTAAGCTGAAAATGTAAAAATAAATAGGATTTATGAAATTAAATGGTAAAATTGGCCTATATTGATTTCTAATAAAGTATGATGATGTTAGGATAAGTTGAAAATAATTTTGTGCAAAAGGTATCATATTCAGGTAATTAAGTGTAATTTAGGGGTAAAATTGTAATTTTGAATATATAGGAAATAAATTGAAAACCCAAAACCAAGTGATGATTGAATTCTCCATATTTTTAGGAGTCTATAAAAATTTTCTAGAAATTATTTGGTAACCCAAACTATTTATTACAAATTTATGTAATAAAATGACTTAAATTACAAATAAGGATGTATTTTTAGTAATAATAGGTTAAAATATAATAAATAGTTGAATAAAAACCATCTATATGTGTATTAGTTAGATTAGATAAAAATTATATTTTTAATATATTTAATGACCGGGATACGTTATATGTGTATTAAGGTTAAATAATATCCCTATTATAAAGATATATTGATGAATTAGGTAAAATATAATTAAATAAGATAAAATACGTATAGTACGATAATATTTATTTAGATACGTATAACAATGTTAAAAACTTAAATTACACATTAAAAGTCACCTCTAGAAATAAAACCCGTAATATGTGTCATTAGATTTGTACAAATCCAACGATACTATTTTTACTAAAATTGGACAATTATAGATAATATAACCTATAACTTATAATATTACTAGAATCTATGTATTATGATAACCTTATCGGAATTAAAACGTGACTTAACGGATTAAAAATACATCTCGATACAATTAAAATGATATATTATACATAACAGTATAATTACGTATATTATTAATAATTAATAACTTAAGTCGATATATATATATATATATAATAAAACTATATATTATTATTATAATAATATATTTTAAATATATATATATATAACCATTTTAGATAAAATCTTACTGTTTTCGTAACTATTACAAAAATTAAATTTAGGTTTTTGTGTATATAGGATCCCTTAGTGGTCAGACTGTAGACAAACTGAATCTTCCGTAATGAGCATCTAAACAGGTAAACTGGGATTGTAACTTTACCGCTTGTTGAGATATTGTATTAAAGTATTTAGAGACTTGAAAGTATTTCGTTTGTGCTTGTAATTAGTTATTTGTACATATACCATACGTATATTTGGTATTTAGTTATAGCAGGAGTTGAACTCTTTAATGTACTACTCTACATGATCGCATTGTTTCTGTATTGTATGAACTTGTTTGGTTACTCCTGATTACAACTAATAATCATTCGACTATTACGAAACCGGATATGTATAATACCCATTAGGAGAAACGGTTAAAACGATTAGGAGCGTTAGGCTAAATACTGGCTCTCTTCGATAAGGATAGCTAAAATGGTCATTTTTCCATCCTTAGTCGAATTAAGTAACAAGAGAAGAGGTCACGGTAGGGGTGAAGGCCATGGTTCAAAGGTGCTCATGGGAGGAAGGTGTTCTTTATTGAATAAACCTAGGTTTAGTCTGATTTGAGTTGTAATAAAACTCCTCAATCTAAGTTGAAGTGAATGTAATTTCTCTAACCTCGCAATAAACTAAATAACATTGTATGATGTTTCATTTAATTAATTAATTGCATTGCATTGCATTTCATTATAATTAATAACCTTACTTGTGATTATTCAATACTCTCTTGACTTTGTCCCATTTACTAAGTTAGTTGTATTCATACCCTAATAGATTCTTTTGTAGGTACTGAGTGAAGACTAAGATGTTTAGAAACCACTACTCTAAGTTAGTATACTGTTGACTAGAAAAGTGAGGAACAAGAAATCAACCGAACCTGGACTTTTGATTTTTCTTTTGAATTTTGAAGAAACCAAATGAAAATTCCCTAGGAAGCCCACTAGTTTCCTAACTTATTGGAATTAGTCTACAAAACCTATAGTTTTTATAAACTCTTGTTGTAAATTATAACTCTGAATGTGAGACGTTTATGTAAGTACTATTGTATTATGAAACAACAAGTTATGTAAAATAGGTATTTTGTAAAGCTATACCACAGGTTTGACTATTCATAAGTATCAAAACGGATGCTTTAAGCTGGTTGAGTTGTACATGCCTTATGTGGACTATATTTACAATAGCAGTTATGAGGTTAGCTCCTATCTTATATTAGTTTACACAGTGGGATTATTATTACTCCTTTTATTTAGGGCATGACAATTTTGAGCTAGTATTAGAGCATGATTTTAAAAGAACCAAGTTTTGAAGCATCTAACTAAAATGAGTAGACAATAAAATCACTGAGAGTAGGGTTAATAATGAATATAAAAGACTTAGATTCATAAGATATATGTATATAGCTTATATATATATATATGTATATATATGTGTAAAATGGGTTATAAACTAACTTTAACTTGTTATTTCAAATTCGTAAGAATGATTTGTTACATGCATGATGAAATTTTGAATAAAAAGAAGATGAGACTCCTATTGAGAATAAGATTCAGATACAAAATCTGTTAATAAATATGCTTAATTGGAGGATGTTTTATACTATCGATAAGATTATCGAAAATTATAAGCATGAAGTGTCCTTTAGTATGCAAAATGATTGGAGGATAATAAGGGATTAGTTAAGGCCTACATATAATGAGTGTACTACTATAACTACCTATAAGAAGAAGTATTTTCGAGAAAATAGAGTTTTATCTATGAGGATCCTTATACTGTATTTTCCAGCTTTAGTAGAAGTAGATAAGGATTACCCTTCAGGTTTTGATCAAGTACCTTCAGGTGTTCCACATATTCCTAGAAACTATTCTCTTAGTGTAATTGATTAGTTTCCTAGGTACCCCCTAAAGGAAACTATAAGTATGAAAATACCATTGCAACCTCAAGAGCCTAAACCCCCTATGATATCGCTTGGGAGTCCACCTTAAGAAGCACATCCAAATGTAAGATTAGATAATAATGACAATCTTGAGAAGGACCCAAAAGAAGAAGAGGTTGAAGCAAAAGATGGAGCTTAGGATAGCAGGAGTGAGGTGCACGAAGTAATTTATTTAACATAATCATTTATTTACCTCTTCCTAAATATACAACTAAAATTATACATCAATTTGTTTTATGCATATTATTTTTTTCATTTCTTAGATATGTAATGGGACAATAACATAATCATATATATTATTATTTCCAAATTTATCTTAATTATTTAGTTTTTTGTTTTGTTAATTTATCTATACAACTATAATCATAAAGCTTAGTGAATCTATATTGAAAGTTATTGCCCTCCATTAATTAGCTACAATAAATAAAATTTGAATACAATACCATCAATTCTATTCTTTGTCATGGTGGAAGAAACATATTCTTTTTCTTTATTATTTCTTATTGCCTATTCAATGAATTGTCAATTCAAATTTAGATATATTCAAACGAATAGATAAAAGGCTTCCTCAAATTTAGTTTACTTGATTGTGGAAGAAATAATTTTAAGAAAAAAAAGCTATTTATTGCCATTAAAATTGTATCAATTCCCCTTTTTTACATTTATAAGTGATCAAGTTGACCAACAATTAAAGTTTAAGTAAAAAAAAAAATTCTTATTACAGATTGTGGATTATACAAAGTTTATTTCATTGATGAATAATAAAAACTAAGTGAATATTCAAGTTAGAGCAACCTTAGAATCTTCGTTTTAAATAAGAAATTTGCATATTATTCAAGATCTTCTAAGTGAACTTTCTTAGTAATTGTCTGAACATAATCGTAAGAATACATGTTACGCCCTGAAATCACAGAATCACAACAGTCCCGCCGTATAAACCATTCTATGATAGTAACTCGCCTCACAGTACTTACCATAGACATGATATACACAAGGCGTCGACGACTCCTCACTTTGAAGTAAACAGTTCAATTAAAAGTTTAGCTAAAGTTACAGTAATTATCAAGAATCTTAGGTCAACATACATAATTACATATAAATTCCACAGAACTTTCTAGGAAATCCTACATTAACATAATAGTTCATTAATTTACATAACAACTATCACTCTTTCATTCTTAAGCTATTAAGGAGACTCTAACTATACATCCACTACTAGGCGAATTGATCCTCATACCCCAAGCTTCAAAAGAACTAACCTTTAGATAGTTATAGGGTGGCATAATATTCGAAATATTTAGAAATCAGAACCTACAAAAGGATCTATGCAGGTATGATCAACTACAACTTAGTAAGTTGAATTGGAGACTCATGAATGTATACAAACACAAACAAGATTATCAAGCAATTATTTTCGTGCAATGCAACAAGCAAGTGTCATCACACAATGTAATCCGGTTCGTTGCGAAATCAGAGAAATTTTACCTACTCTAATCCGGGTTGTGGAGTTTTCATATTATGCTTCAGCTCACAACCAAACCCAAGTTTGTATAATGGAAACACTGCTCCTCCTAAGACTATCCTTCGAACCAATGCCCTCATCCTCACCGCGACCTCTTCTCTTGTCGCTTAGTTCGGCTAAGGATGAGGAAAAGACCAATTTGCTATCCAGCGCTATTTTTATCAAAGGTATCGGTGTTTGGTTAAAGAATCCTAATGATCCCCTAAAGGGTTGCAATACATGACAATTTAGGGCATTAAAGTCAAATAAGATTAAATTCCATTTAGGATGTTCAGACAATTTTACACCAATTCAGTCATAACACACAATCAATCACAATACAAATTTCAACACGAATACAGATATTCAAGCACATGCATAAACTACGTACAATCACAATCATACATAATCTTAAGTCTCCGAGTACCATAAAACAATACTCCAATACAGTAAAGTAATAACCCAACTTACTTGGAATTCTCGGTTGCCCAATCACTTAATTGCAGATTGGTTAGACTCTGGGTATCTTATAATACAAATGCGTCTTTTTAGTACTTATACTTTCATGATACATATTCTAAGTTATAATTTAACTCATTTCTCTATGTATACTTATTATTTATTAATAATTCATTCTACCTTATTTCGGGGTTCGGTTTTTAAATTAGATTCTAATTTTGATTCTATATTATCTTTAACTACAAGAAATCCTAAATACGCTTGAATCCTAATATGAATTTAATCACATTAAGCTCGAATATTCTAATATCACATTGGGTCTTAATTTAGTATTCTAAACTATTCGGTATACTCTAATCCTAATTAGGGTACGGAATTTACTCTTGTTGTGAGAAAATCTTACATTTTTTATACAATTACCTAAAATTAATTTTTGTTTTAGATTTATTATATACTGATTTTTATTATTATATTATCTAAATAAACCTAATTTTTCATATTTATTAAATTTCCAATTTCACATATTCCTAATTCCCTACAATTACTACATAATTCCTATATTAATTACACTTAACACTTCAAAGACTTGGATTAGGTTTCCACATTAGAGATTAACATCCTTAAACATCTAATTATCATCTAAATCGGTAATTAATCACTTAACTACCTAATTAACCCAAAATTAACCAATTTTTCCATCATTTTATGGCTAAAAATTTACTTAAAATTTTCAAAAATTAAATTTAGAAAAAAGGTTTCATAGCACTATTCTATATCACTTAAGCATTCTATAGAAAAAATTTAAGCTCCAAACTACACTCCTAAGCCTATATATTTCTAGTTCTAATCATACTCGGTTTTACTTAATTTCTTAAGAATCCTATATTTGCAGACGTGATTAAACTTAATAACTATTTTTCCTTAAATCTATATATAATAAAACCTCAGAATAATAAATTTTATAATTTTATGGGCAAAATAAAGAATTTTAAGAAATTGTACAAAATTAGAACAGATGTGAGACTTTCCCGATCCAAAGGCTTTTGGGCCTCCAACACCGGTTCAAGTGTATCGGCCGGTTTAGGTGGTGGGTCTAGAGTAGGGTGGTGGTGGTGGTGTGTCGGTTCAATTCACCAGCCCCTTCTGCACAGATTTGCTTAATAATTTCCTAAACCTTAATTTTCTTCTCCAAATTTTGGTGCTCTCAATTTTTTCTAACTTCTAACTGTCTAAATGAGTTATGTAATTTTCCTTGCTATTTATAAAGCTTTGTAGTAATTATTATGCATTTAATTGGATAAGATATTGCCCAAATCTCTTCAATTTTGCCTTTTGTGTTGCTTGTTTTTTATTGGTTAATTTTTCTTCTTCACTTCCTGACCTACCACGACCAAATCCAAGTCATTCCCTATTCCTCTAATTTTTTCTTAATTATTTAATAATTTTATTTAATTATTTAATAAGTTTCTAGATAATTTAAGTAATTTCGCGTATTTTTATCAACACGTAAATACATGTGGGGTACATATGAACATTCATAATTATTATTTAGGTCATTCTATGATTTTTAGTATACATATAATCTATCTCTAGCAATTTATTAGTTATTAGATTACACTTTTTGTTTTTTCGATAATTAATAAGTATTATACTTAAAATTTGAAAATTTTATAGTCTCTTATTTTATTACGTATTTTCTTAAATTCAAGTTTACCGGGTCATTTTTACTAATATTTCTATCTATATTTTATAATTTAGGTTTGATCAGATTTTTTAACCGATCACCTTAAACTTTGTATACTAAACTCAATCTTACGGTCACTTTGCTTAACTTTAGAGCTTATAATACATATTTCATTTTTTGTCAAAATCATATGTACACTTAACGTTATATAAAGTGTATCGACACTTCTGGCTATGACAATTAATATATCAAATAATGTAAATAAAAAATATAAATGGTTAGTAACATTGTCTTATATTATTTTAAAAAGGAGAAATATTTATGTAATTCAATATTATCTATATTTTTCAATAACTTCTATATTTAATCTTTTTTAAAGTTTTCAATTCTTTATCTTGATATAATTAACTATATAACTATTTCGAAATTGATACTTTACACATTTTTTTTTTTTTGTGGTAAGTTAAACATTTCATATTCTTATATTTGTACACACATTATGAGTGTATTGTTCATTAATATTTATACAAAATCTTTATAAGGTGAATATTAAGTATAAGGCATTAATATTTTAGGTGCTTACTTTTATTTTTCAAATCATATTGTAATATAAAAATTCGAGAGTTCTTTTCCTTTTTATATTCCACCATTTTATTGTATCATTAATGTATTTTCTCAATTTTATTTATCAAATATAATATAATTTCAAAAGTTATCACCTTTATAGAACAAAGGCAATCTAGTATAATGTATTTCCATAATTTTGTATGATATCATTGCATTATAATTCAATATAATGTTAGTCATTGAATATAATAGATAAATTTTAAGAGATGCTTTTATGTAAATTATTATTTGTTATTTTAAAGTTCCACATGTAATAATTGACATTCAATTTTACAAAACCAAACAAAAAATATTTATAAGTGAAACACCCCATTCAAGTTAAAATAATAATTTATTAATTAAGTAATAAAATTTATTTAGGTTGTGTTGATAGAAATTACATTCTAATCTAAAAAAATATCCCAATTTATTAAACTTTAACCAATTCCAGATTGATTCTAAAGTATACCCTATGAAATAGATGTCTAAGTTAAGGTTCCGATAATATTTTTCTAAAACACATATTTTATGTACATATTAAATAGATAAATTTTATTTTACATATAAGTTATATATATATTATTAGTATTATATATATTAAAGTATTTTTATGCATGACCTATTTTCTATATATTATTTATTCTCATTTTTATTAATTCTTTATTTTCCTTTTTTTTTTTAATTAAAGGCAAACCCAACATCTTAGAAAATTCTAGATTGACCTAAACCCTACCCTACGCTTTCATTTCTCTCTCTCATTAGCTCTGTCAATTCCCTTCCTTCTTCATGTTCGCATTCTCTCACCATTATCCCCTTTCTCTCTACTGGATCCCCCTAATTCCCCATTCTTTTTATTAAACTCACTCCTTTCGTCTCTTAATTCTCTTGCCTCTATAAGCCTTCATTCTCTCGTCCCTCTCAATCTTCCTTCTCCCCTCAATGGCCTTTTAGTTTCCTAATTCCCAAAGTACCGACCTCACGCCATCCCCTAATTAGTCAATAAGATTGGTAAATCAATGCACGAGCCGCCGGTGTTACAAAGTTGTTCAAAAGATGTAGAGATATTACTCCTTTTTTTCTTCATTTGCTTTTTCCAACCTTACTCTTAGATTAATAAATCAAAGTTATTTTATCAATGGAATGAAACAATTATTGTCTGTACTTCTCAGAGTAACCAAATGCATATGTTTATTACTCGTAAATAATGCTTGTACACCGTACAGAATCATGCTTTCAATATTAGCATCTATACATAGGTTTTTCAGTTAAAATTGCAAAGAATATATAAACATTCCATTTATAGTGAGGAAAAAAAGGATATCGATCTTCTAAAGTTTCTAACTCCTAAAATTCTCTTTTTTAGATTGTGACATGTGGTTTAATGAAAATAAATGGTTAAAGATTAAATTTATCTTTATCACAATTGTTAAACCACCAATCTTCTTCCTCTAATTCTTGTTTTTCCCACCTAATTCTTTTGCTTAACTTAGATTGCCATCACAATTTTTCTTTTCTTCTTTTATTGACAATAGCCACATCATAGAAACAACCACACCCCACATCAAATGAACAACAATATTATTTTGTATTTGAGTACAAAAAATTCACACCACACAAACAACAATTTATTGTAAGGTACATATAGTGTATGTGTTTGTGTCTATATCATATTATATTATATATATATGTTATATTTCAATAGATAATTTTATAATTATTATATGCAAGAGGTAATTTATAATTTATGTTTATCTATATTATTAAAATCTTTTAGGGCTCAAGTAACTATCACTCATATTTTTCATAAAATTCCATTAAATACCCTTAATACTATTATACCATTCAATGACATATACATGATGTTATAGTAAATTTCTAAATTATCTGTTTTTAATCCTACTAACTCATTAGTAATGTTTTCTCTTCCACTTCTCGATTATTTACTTCTCATTCTTTTCTCTCCTCGTTAACTTACTATCGATATTTTCTCTTTTACTCCTCCATTATTCTCTTCTCATACTTTCTCTCTCCTACATTTCTCTTTAATTTTTGTTTAACAATTTTAATTTGTTTTTTTCTCACGATTTCGTATAAGTGATAATTCACTATTATATATATATAAGGCATAAAGTTTCAATAAGTTGTTATAGTTTAATTTAATAATTATTTTTGTTTTAAATTTTATCATATTGTTATTTTTATTTTTTACACACGCATTGCAAGTGCATATCCGCCAGTAATATATAATAAATAATATTTATTTATCATTAATTTTTTTATACTTAAAACTATAATATATAAAATATATATTTTCATATATAATATATGAAATATGTATACTATATATCTCATAATATATTTAAAATTTTATATTTTATTTATTGTATTTTTATTATACATTATTAATGACAATGTGCATGTTAATTTATATAATATATCTTCATTAAGGGTCGATAATTAATATCAACATGATCTTTTTGTTCCAAGTAATAGAATGGTTTCTCACTACCTACGAGCATCGCATGATTAGATATACTTTCTCTAAAGTAGCGTTTGATTATAAAAACAGAACATGATAAGTATAACAAAATAAGTATATGGAGAACTAGATGATACAAACTTACTCTACCATGTTTTGTTTGTACAGTGCAAGACATAAATTTTATATTAAAAAATTAATTATTTATACAATAAAATAAACAATTTTTGTAATAGTTAATAAAAATAATATTAATTAACTCAATTTTATAATATGGAGAGATATTTTTAAGAATATAAAATATTTTTATTTTCTTATCCAGTGAATTTTATTTTTGTCTTATGGTGTAGATGAAATAAAATTTAGGTCTTTTGTTTAATTTATTAACCCAATTTTTATTTAGTCACTAAACAAAAATGCAAACCAAAACATGAAATAAATTTTTTTGTTTAGCTCAATACTATAAAAATTTTGCAATCAAATGTTACTTAATTATTACACTTGTGCTAAATTAGAACAACGAGACAAACCTAAGATAAGTTGCGGTAGCTCCCGATGAAAAGGAAAAAAAAATAAAAGAAAAGCAAATTTTCTTTGTTTTTTCTCTATTTTTTTCCCTCCATCTACTATTAGAAGTGAAAACCATTAAATTGAACTTAATTTATCATACTAAAAAATTAGTATTGTTGTTGGTGAGTTACAAAGGCTTTAGCACAAAAAAAAGAAAAAAAAGAAGCAATTTATTAATGGAAAATGTCTGCTAAAAAACGTATAATCTTACAATTTCATGATTCACAATATTTCTGAAATGTACATTGCTGTACTTTCATTTTTATTTTCGTTACCATTACCGCTAATTTCATCCATCATGCAAGGAATATATACTTGTATTACCACACATGTGGGCCGGGCCCGGGGCATTCTACTTGTTAACTAATATTATATTTAATCTCTGCCTGTAGCGCCGAGGAGAAATCTCTCGGTCCATTCAGTCAGGTACTTATCGTAGCACCTCTTGAGCCATATATTGTTTTCGCTAATTTGCTTTTATTAATCTAAACAACTATTTGGAGTTGACTAGAGAAAGACTTCATAGGAGGCGAATATGAGATCTAATGGTCACGATCCGTAGTTAACAATCACTGTTGATAAACAAATGAGAAAAACAATTTTAATTTTTAAAAGAGGAGATTATTTTATATTATTATTTGTTGATATTTTCTATAATTATTAGCCATCATTATCAAAGGCCATAAGCTCTAGTTATTGCTGTCTGTTCTTATCATTTTATAGTTAAACTCATTAGCATGGTATCTTCCTGGGATTACTAAAATAGTACTCAATAATTGCAAATTTTGGATTTAAAAAAAAAAATATCCCAAAAACAATTTTCGCAATAAACAGCGTGTCTGCTTTCGCATGGCGAAAAGACTTTTTAAGTCAATCTTGTTGGTGTCAACTGTATGATGGCTAGTCATGCTTTGGGCCAAGTCCTTCCACGTGATATGAAAATAATCTTAATGCAACTACAGGCATTACACAACAGGACCTGGTCATACTAACGACAAAAGGAAATTATGATATCTTCTGCAATAATGCGAGGTGTCATCATGGACGGGACACGTGAGTTGGCCACGGTTATTTAATCGAGTTGACGTTCCACCCGATGTGATTATCCCGTCGGGCGTGCTATCCCGATAATATATCATTAATGCCTTTCTTGTCTCATTTAAGTATATAGTAAAAATAGAACTTACTGGTAAATGGCCGGCTTTTCTAACATAGAAATTACTTTCAGCTTATCTAATACTTCACTAGAGCTAGCAGTTATCTATTAATGAATCTATTTTATTATGGTTGAATCTAATTCAATCTTTTCACCCTTAACTTCTAGTCTTGATATGATTGGGCTTGGATTCTAACTATTCTATTTATATATTTTACCAATTTCTACTAATGGATGCTGTAAGATTACATATTAAAGTTAAAGAAAAGGAAACTTCAGTTACATTTTTCCTGAGTTTGAGTTTATCTTGTGAAATTTGTCATTAGTAATTTGATATTTACACAATTCTTTAGTATGTACACTTGAGAAATGTCCCTTAAGGTTAAGACATAACTATCAAGTACATATATATATATATATATATAAATTAATTAATATGTACAACTTCTGTAATTTTTTCAATTAACAGATACAAATCACTTATGATGTTTAATTTGGTAATTAAGGTGTATGCACACCGTATTTTTATCATTACTCGCTTCCTGTCTATTTGCAACCAGACACCATGGAAGGATATTGAATTTTTTAATTCATTCAATAAAAATAATTTTTGAGGATGACACAAATAAATTTCCCGATGGGTAAAGTTGTTAAGAAATGTCCGAATCTTTATTCGATTTTTTTTTCCTTTTTAGTGTTTTCAGTCTTACACCAAATTTGTAAAAGTTATTTTACCAATGAAATGAAGTTTATTTATGTACTGTACTTTTCAAAATAATTAAGTATATAAATAGATATTACTCATAAATGAAGTTTGTACACCGAACAATGTTATCAATATTAGGCACTATAAGTAGTTTTCTTAGTCAAAAGTGTAGAGAAATATTTAACATTTAGATTTAATAATTTAAGAATATCAAGGGAGGAAATGCAAAAATTTAATAAAAATAATTATTTATTATAACAACAATTTTTTTTTTCTACGGGCAGTAGAAGCCAGAGTTTATTTTTGTTATTTAAATTAAAATTGTAAAGAATGCTGAGCTTTTTCAATTAGTAATTTAATCAAATAGAGAGAGGAAGAGTAAATAAATAAAATAATTATTTAATATAACATAAAATGCTTGTGGCCTAGGGAAAAAGTTAGATGAAATAGCCATGTTATTATGGTTGTGTTGAAGCTATTCGGGTATAGATCATGTAAATGCATGTATGAATGTTGAAGGGGCATAAACATTTTCTTATATTTGTTTCATATGAACTTATATTTTTTGTCTTTTTTATCATTTTATTTTATTTATTTAATACACTTTTTGGAAGAAATGTAAAATAAATAAATATTTTCAAAAAAATAAAGAAGATGATAATTTTTTTATAAAATAACAAATGTATATAAGTAATAAAGTTTTCAAAAATAAAAAATAAAAAACAATTAAGTTATAAAAAAAAAAGTCAACGACAAAATATTGAAGAAATAAAGGAAAATTTTTCTAAGGCAATAGGATTTTTGAAAAAGGAAAAAATAATTAAAGACATAACCTAGTAAATGAGATGAAATATGAAATATTATATGATTTCTGAACACTTAAGTCTAATAAGTGAGACACCACATGTAATATAATAAGAAAATGTTTTCCAAAAACAAGGGTAATGTGGGCATTTTAAAAAAGTCACTAAACCCTACCCCCTTAAGTAGCCCTTTTGTCCAAAACTCTAGCTTTTATTAATTAAGGAAAAATCTCTTCTCTTTGTGTAGAAAACCAAGGCTCATCCTCTAAACCTAACCAAAAGAGATAAGTAAGAGGTGATTAAGGAAAGGTTTTTGGAGACTAAGCTTCCTAGCATCTTAAATTCTCTTGTTCCTTATTGTTTTTAGCTATTTGCTAAGTATTTTAGTAGAGGTTCTTGGTTATCATTAAGTAATAGCTCACTCAAGTGGGTAATGTGAGCTTAAGGGATGATTTTCTAAGTTAAGTTTGATTCTTAGTTAAGAATATTGTTTTGGGGGGAGTTAAACATAGGATTTTACTAAGAGTTTAATCTAAAACCAAGTATTTTGTAGATTATAGGTGGTATAAGGCTTCACTAATTTAACTTTACCAAGTGTTTGAGCTACTATAAATAAGTTTTATAAGCCTTCACATTTAGTCTTAAGTGTTGTATAGGATTTTTGTCATTTGAAGTTGGAACTTAGGGATTGTAACTAAGCTTAAATGTTGGAAATCATTGGAATAATGTGCCTTAGGATTCTCTTTGAAGTGTATGAGATTTTGGATAAGGAGTTAGGAAAATTGGATTTGATTTGAAGTGTTCTGTTTTGCAATTCTCCAGAATAGAAGTAAGGCATCTAGATGCCTTACAACCTAACATCCAAATGCTAGGCCACTATAAATAGTAGAAGATTAGCATCTAAATGCCATGTCTTATTCAAAATTCTTTTGTTCTCTAAGTCTTTTTTCTATCTTTTCTAGCCCGACCAACTCCTTATCTAGCCTTTTTGCTTTCAAAAGATTCAATCTTTATTATGGAAAATGGAGTTTTAGAAGCACTTCTAAGTAATCTAATTAAGAGATAAAAAGGAGGAAGAAGGAAATGGTAAACTAATCTATTGGAGCTATAAGTTGAATTTAAATAAGTAATATGGCCATGATTCTAGGTATCATCATTGGAGACTAATTTGTAAATAAGCTAAGTGTCAATAGCTAGTCGGAGTAGTATTATACAATTTTCTACTTGGATTGAGATGTGAAGGAACTAAATGAAATCTATCATTCCTTAAGTCAGGTACTTGAATCCTTTTCACTTTGCGTCATTTTGCTGATTTATTAAGTTGCCTAGTGACTTAGGTATGTAGTACTTGTATGTATGATTATGCTTACTAAGGTAGAAAGGACCTAATCGGACTAAGTATTGTTTGGCTTAATCAAATTGCTTGTTACTTATACTTAACCAACTAGGTCTAGGGGCTTGTAGTGGAAAATCTCTAGGGAACAATTGCTAATCATATGTGGGGATTCCCTGGTGGACTTATATATGGAATGACACAACTAGATCTAGTGTTTCCTAATTCCCAAGTGTTAGTCATATGATCTTCACCATACTATGTGGTAGTAATCTAAAAGACTTATACTATTATAACTATTTATATGTATAAGAGATCATGGTGTGGTAAGGTTATAAGCATCCCTTTATTGTTTAATGACTAAGAATTAAGATAATAATCAATGGAATTGTTTATTTCTACATTACATGCATGTGACTTGCTTGGTTTGGCATCTTTATAGGTAGATTAGTAGTATTGAGAGGTCTTTCAGTGCTTTCCACATTCATAAAGAGAGGAAGGTTGATTATGCCACTTACTAAAGGGAACTACAGCAGCTTGGTAGGCCATTGAGCCTAAGAGAGAGCTTGGAACTATGGATTAGCAAGGGGTTCAGAAATCTGTTCTTCTCTAAGTTCTTCTTAGTGAATGTCGGAGATTGTATGAAATATGCATATTTCAGTTGCTAGTAGGGAAATCATACAATTGACAAGTATGAAGTTGAGCAAAGTTGTCTATTTAAGTTCTTACCACCTATGCTACAGGAGGATGATGGGCCAAAAGTCCATAGATTTGTAAGTGGTTTGGAGACAGAACCTCAATGTGTAGTGGATGCTTTCCAGTTTGAGACTTATGCTATGAATGTTTAAAAGGCCCACTACATGGAGTAAAGTTTGAAAAAGAAAAAGGAGAAATTGACTAAGAAGGCAGGATTGACATCAGGGAAGAGGCCCGCTCTAAAAGTAATGGTTCAAGGTAAAGGGAAGAAGCCTCAACTAGTATTGACTAAAGCGCCACCGCCCCCTCTTCAAACTAGACCTATTGCTTATACACCTTTAGCATTTGTTGCTAAACTTAAATACTTCAAGTGTTTTGGAACACATGAAACGAAGGAGTGTAAATGGCCAGCTGTAGCATGTTTCTCTTATGGGAAGAATAGACATACTAGCAAAATTTGCAGAGAGAAATTAATTCCCATGTGTTTCTATTTTGCTTACAATTAGAGAGTTTATATGTCATTTAGGTGCTTAGAGAGGTCTACTGAGGTGCAAGCTAGATCAACACAATAGGGAGAAAGGCCACCAATTAGAGCTCAAGCCAAACAAGCCTAGCCTAGTGGTTCACGTTAGAGGGCCCCAACTAGAGTTTTTGCCCTCTATTGGTAGCACTAGGACACCTTTGATGAGGATACCATTGCAAATATGCTCCTTGTACACTTCCGTAATGCTTATGTGCTTTCTAATACGAGTGCCATGTACTCTTGTATTTTTTATTTGTTTGTGCGGACTTGTGGCTTAATACTTGAATGTCTGTCTAATTCTTTGAATGTATGTGCTCTTCTAAGAGTCGATTGAGCTTTGGAAAAGATTTATAGGGATGCTCATGTAGAAATTGAGGGTAGGCTGTGATGCCATTTGATCTATTGGTGGTTGAAATGTCTGATTTTGATGTAATTTTGGGGGTTGATCGGTTTTCAAAGTATTGAGTTATCATTGACTGTCATAGCTTGATGGTTTACTTTAACCTAGTAGATGGTGATATCTTTGGTTTAAAGTTGGAAGTTTGTAGACTAATTAGTTTACCCCCCTTTGAGTTGTGGAGTAAGAAGATGATGGCCACAATGTCGGTTGAATCAAGTAATCGATGAAGTTGGAGCAAGTGAATGTAGTGAAAAAGTATCCATACATATTTCCCAAAGAGATACCAATTTTCCCATCTAAGAAGGAGATAAAATTTTGCGTTTATTTAGTACTATATACTATTTCCATTGTAAAACACTAGGCTAAACTCAAGAGGAGGAATGAATTGAGTTTTAAGGAAAAATTACAATTCTTTTCGAAATTAAGCACTAAAAGCAACAATGAGTAAAATTAAGATAATGATAATGATAATATAGTAATGAATGTGGAAATTAAAAGAAAAAAGGATGAGAAGATCAAGCGCGAATATAACATAGAGTTCGGATCACCCCCTACTCTCCATGGACACACAATGCCTCTAACTGAGGACTTCACATCACTTTATTGATTTCTTAATCCAAACTCAAAGAGCTGTATAAATACAAACTTGATTACATAAGTTTCACACTTACAATTCTTAACACAAATTACAATCTCAACTCACAATACAAAAACTCAATGTCAAGGATTATTGATGTAGTGCTTTTAAACCTCAATAGTTAGCAACTAATGTCTTATAAGCACTACACTTCAAATCTCTCTAAAAATTAGCAAATTTTGATACAAGAGACAATGAGAATAATAGATAATAAGAATAGAAGAGAATGTTGAAATATTGCACTAAAGGATTAACTCTCTCTTGTCCTTAGTCAGGTTGTTAAGCATTTATATCATCCAATTCAATTCTTCCTGTTATAGTTCATTACATATTCAAACCACTAGTTAAAACAAGCTTACTAGCATGCCGGTAAGCAAACATACTACTGGCATGCCGGTAAGCAAACATATTACTAGCATGAACACCGGTAAGTGTACCGGCATGCCGACTTTTCAAGGTTATAGAGCTTTTCTTTTTGTTATCTAAGCTTTTACACCATTAGCCTGGTTCTTCCTTGAGCTATTATGCTACTAAGTTAAGCATCACCTGAAAATACTTTTAACACACAATGAACAAACATACTTTGCAATACAACTTCATGATCATTTGATCATCACTTAAAAGATTAAATATCTTATAGAGTCAATTGATATATTTAATTATTAAGCAAATCAATCGATCTTATTCAATTAACTTAATATAATTAAATAATACTTAGTTTAATCATTCACTTGTTTTGTTCTCTTCAAAAACAACATGTTTAAATATATATTTTTGTTTTGTTCTCATCAAAATCAAATGATGTAGGTTCAACGATCTCCCCGCTTTTGATGAGGACAAAATTCTTATACTTTAAATGCTTCCCTTCAATCTAATACTCCTCATAAATTAAGCATTCGGTTTCACGATATTTAGCATTTAAAAAGATTAATGGAATGCTTTAAAAAGGGGAGTATTGATGTGCTAAGGAACCAAGTTTTATTTTTTAATAACTCTACATATTGGCTATATTATTGTTTGAATGAATCAAGATATGCTAAAGTCATAAGATCAATACTATCTTTCGAGTGACTATTATCAATTCAATTTAACACACAGTTTGATACTCTAACAACTTGAATATTTCTTCCCCTTTGGCATCATAAAAAAGAAGAGGATCCAAGCAGTGAAGAGGAAAGAGGATTCAGCTCAAAATTTCGGCATATTCCCAGCTTAAGCCTTATGATATGCCCCTTGTAAAAAGAAGAATAAAGAAGCAATCTTAATTGAGGAATTCCGTATGTTTGAAAATCCATAATATAATAAGAATATTAAAAATACAATCAAAATAGTTAAAAATTACTCTATATGAGACCCTAAAGTCGAATTTAGGGTAATTGTATCTAAATTTAAGACTTTTGGAAAAATATATTCAATTAAGTACAAAAAGTTAATTAAAATGATCTAGTAAAATTAGGTTTCAAAAATAATGACCAAAAGTTCTAAATTTAGCCTTAGAAATGTGATTATTTAATATAGTGTAAAAATGATCGAAAACTCTAAAATCGAGCTTGGAATGCGACGAGAATTTATAGATAAGTTAATTAGGGAATAAAATAAAATAATATAGCATAATATACTATGTGAGTATACACATATTTTTATAAGTATACTCGATATATATAATAAATATACCTATAAATTAACCTAAAATTATATAATTATGCATAATAAACAATAAAATCGCAAAATTAAGTAGGAAAAGTATCTTAAAAATAAAAGATATACTAGAAACATAACTACACATATATAATTACTCATTACGTGTATGATATATATAAGATATATACCTATATATTAACAAAACCATTAAATACTAATAAAAAATACCAAAATACCCTAAAATATTAGCTAAAATTTATAAAATAAAAAATAAAAAATGACTTGAAATATGACTGGATAAAATGTGAAGCAGCTTAAAAAGGATAAGCAATTGTATTAAAAGAAAATTTATAAAAAATTGACACCTCTTACTACGCATTTTTCAAGGAAAATATTAAAATAAATTACTTAATAATTAAGGAAAAATTGTAATTGATCCTAATTACTATAAATAAGACTCCCCTACAACAAATACATCTATAGGAACCCATATTATAGAAAGGAAAAATAAAAAAAATCAAAGGAAAATAGAAAAAATTAAAATAAAAATTGAGTTAGGACAGTTCCCCAATCATCTGATGACCTAACGTGGAGCCCCACCGCCACCTAGCAGAGCCACTACTAATTAGGTCGGTTGACAACCCCTCTTTAGTCAACAGTGGCCAGAGCTCCAATTAACTTAGGTTTTAAGTTTCTACCTTATTTTTCTCTATTTTCAAAATATTATTAAATTCATTAAGAAAAATATGAAAAAAATTAATTCTAAGGTTATTTTAGATGTACTTTAATTTTGTAAATTTATTTTAACAAAATTAGGAATATTTAATATACCTGCTTAACAAATGTACTGTTCGCCCGAAATTTCAGATTCAACATAAATATACTAAATGATGTAGTTTCTAACTCAAAATTTTTGTATAAGATACATATGATATATAGATAATTTCTGTGTAGCATGATTTTTTATTTGAGTATTTTTAATATTTATTGTATTTTTTTAACTTAAAAATAACTAGAAATTAGGGTGAAAATATAAAATAAATAAGATTTACGAAATTAAATGGTGAAATTAATCTATACTAATTTCTAGTGAAGTATAATGATGTTAGGATTGGTTGAAAATAATTTTGTACAAAAAGAGTCATATTTGGGTAATTAAGTATAATTTAAAGGTAAAATCATAATTTCAAATATATAGATGATGAATTGATAATACAAAACTAAGTAATGAATGAATACCCTATATTTTTAGAAATCTATAGAAGTTTTCAATGAATTATTTGGTAACCTGAGCTGTTTATTACGAATTTATGTAATAAAAGAACTTAAATAATTAAATAACAAACCAATACTCAATTCTAGTAATAATAGGTTAAAATATGATAAATAGTTGAATAAAAACTATTTATATGTGTACTGGTTAAATTGGATAAAAATTATATTTTTAATATATTTAATGATATTTTAATAACCGTGATACGTTATAGAGATATTAAAATTAGATAATACCTATATTATGAGTTATATTGACAAATTAAGTCAAACATGGTTTAATAACATAAATTACGTATAGTACAATAACATTTGATTAGATACGTATAACTGTGTTAAAAACTTGAATTACCCATTAAAAGTCATATCTAAAAATAGGATCCGTAATATGTATCGTTAGATCTGTACGAACTCAAGGCATTATTTTTACTAAAATCGGACAATCTTAAGTAATATAACCTATAACCTTATAATATTACTAGAATGTATGCATTACGATAACCCTATTGGAATTAAAACATGATTTAGCCAATTAAAAGTATGTTTCGATACGATCAAAATGATATATTATATGTAATAATATAATTACATATATATTAATAATTAATAACTTAACTTGATATATATATATATATATATATAACCATTATAGATAAAACCATAATGTTTTCGTAACTATTATGAAAAGTGAATTTAGGTTTTGTATATATAGAGTCTCCCAATAATCAGATCGCTGATGATATGAGTTTTCCAAAGTGAGTGTCAAGACAAATAAATAGAATCAATACTTTACAACATCATTTTAGAATATCTAGGGACTTTGGTATGTATTGGCTTATGATTATAGTTAGTTATTTGTGCGTATATAGCACTTGTGGTTGGGTTTCAATTTGCTATAATAAGAGCTAAGCTCCAGATATGGTTGTTCTGTAAATATTATTATACTTAAATTGTTTGAGCTTGGCTGATCACCCTAATAATGAACTAACTTAAACTAGGCTTAACATCTAACCTGATCTGTATCGTAACCAAGTAGAGGTAATGATTAGGATTCTCGAGCAAAACATGAACTCTCATCAATAAGAATAGCTAAAACGGTCATTTCCCCATTATTAGCTGAACAAAGTGATAACAGAGAAGATTGTAGCAAGGTTAAGGGCCATGGTTCGAAAGTAGTCACGGGAGGATGGTGTTCTCCATTGTACAAGCTCCGATTTGGTTTCGATTCATGAGTATGTGACATCAATCTCTTCAACCCGGATTAGAATGAGCATAATTTCTCTAATCTCACGACGGACCGGATAACGTTGTGCGATGGTATTTGTTTGTACATGCATTACATCTAACCAATTTGGTTGAAAACCCTGCTTATGATGTACTAAGTATATACTTCTGTCTCTATCCTACTTACTAAGCAAGTTGTCACTCATTCCTGTATAATATGTTTTGCAGGTTCTAAATGGCTTACAAGTGCCTATCCAACATCAGAACCTTAGTAAATTAGGATGGGGAACGAGATATAACAAGAAATGATCGGTTATTGCCCTTAATATTAACTTTTTATCTTTTAAGGAAAACTACATAGGATTCCTCAAAAGGCTTGGTAGTTTTTAATATTTTGGTTTGTATGTGAAATAACAGGTAGTTATGGGATTTATTGCTACTCTTTTAAAATGTCAAATTATAAGTTTATTATAACAAATTATTTTGAAGGATTACTTCATAAGTTTATATCAAACAGATATCGAATTGAATGCTTTAAAAGGGTAAAGTTGAGTATGCCTGGTGTGAATTAGGTATAAGATAGCAGTTATGAAGACAATTTCTATCTTAAGATGGCTCACACGATGAGAACGTTATGACTTCACTTTTCTGGGGCATGACATAGAATGGCACCAATTGAGCTAATTGAGTTGAAAAACTAACTTCATGATCTTCAAGAGAAGCAATTTATCAATCAGAGTACCTCACCCTGTGGAGTTGCAGTTTTATTTGTTAAAACGAAGGATGAAAATATCAGGCTTTGCATCGATTAAAGAGAGTTGAATAAGGTCTTTATTAAGAACAAGTAATCTCTTCCCATGATAGATAATTTGTTTAATCAGATGCAAAAGGCCCAATTGTTTTCAAAGATTGACTTAAGATATAGGTAACATCAGTTGAACATTAAGCAAGAAGACATATAAAAAACCACTTTCAGGATAAGGTATGGATACTTTAAACTCCTAGTGATGCCTTTTAGGTTGACTAATGCCCCAATAATCTTCATAGACTTGATGAATCGCGTATCTAGAGACTTCCTAAACAAGTTTGTTATAGTATTCATAGACGATATTTTGATATATTATATGGTAAGGAGGAGTATGAGGAACACGTCGACTGGTTTTAGGCAAATTGAGGGAGGAGCGGTTGTTTACAAAATTTTCATAGTAAAAGTTCTGGCTTGATGAACTAGTATTTCTAAGTCATGTAGTGGATAAGAATGAGATTTCAGTGAATCAAGCCAAGGTAGGGTAGTGGTGGATTAGCAAAGACTAAAGTCAATAATTGAGATTAGAAACTTCTTAGGTTTAGTGAGATATTATAGAAGATTCATAAAGGGTTTTTTTAAGTCTAACAGCACCTCTCACAAGACTAACCAGAAAGCGTATGAAGTTTGACTTAGATGGTCATTGTGAGTCTATTTTTCAAAAGCTAAAAGAAAAGTTGGTTATGATTCTAGTCTTAACCTTACCAAAAAGTGGAGAAGAGTTCACCATATTTAGTGATGCCTCGAGTCAAGGCTTGAGTTGTATACTGATGTAGGATGGGAAGTTAATTTCCTATGCCTCTAGACAGTTAAAGCTGTATGGGAAGAATTACCAGACTCATGATTTGGAGTTAGCTGCAATTGTGTTAGCTTTGAAGTTATGGAGACACTACCCGTATGGTGAGACGTAAAATATTTTCACAAACCACAAAAGGTTGAAGTATATTTTTACCTAAAAAGAACTGAACATGAGGCAACACAGATGGTTGGAGCTGATCAAGGATTATGATGTGGATATTTAATATCATCTAGGAAAGGCAAATGTGATGGATGATTCACTCAGTAGGAAGAAATAGGGTAACATTGCTACTTAATCACTACTCAAAAGCGCCTACTTAAGGATATGTGTAGGATGAATTTGGAAGTGGTAACTAGAGAAGTAGGAGTGATATTAGCAAGTCTATATCTAACCAACTCTTGTGGATCGAATTAAAGCATCAAAAAGTAAGAGTACCAAAATCCAAGATTTAAAGGTAAGGGTGGAGCAAGGTATGACATTCGAGTTTAAGGTTGATCATGGAGTCTTGAGGTTTGGGAACAAGTTATTTGTACCAAAGGAATCAATTTTCAAGAAAGAAGTGTTGGAAGAGGCTAACTCCTTAACTTACTCAGTGCATCTTAGAGGTACCAAAATATATAAAGACTTGAAAACTCTTTATTGGTGGAAAATGAAGCGAGACATAGTAGAGTTTGTTTCTCAATGCCTAACCTAACAGAGGATTAAGTTGAGCACAAGAAGCCATCAGATAAGTTACTACCTTTACCAACACATGAATTGGAGTACGAGCACATAACTATGGACTTTGTGACTCCTATCCCTAGGATCAAGGAGAAGCATGATTCGGTTTGGGTTATAGTTGATAAATTGATTAAGTCCACCCATTTTGTTCCCATCAATGTTAGTTACACTTTAGAAAGGTTGGCTAAGGCTTATATTAGGGGAGTAGTTAAACTACATGATGTGCTACTGATAATAACATGAGATAAAGATACTTGATTTGTGAGTAAGTTTTATAAAGAAGTTTACAAAAAGAGTCAGGTACTAAACTTTAGTTTAGTATAACCTTTTATCCTTAATTGGATGGACAGTTTGAGCGTACTATTCAAATACTAAAAGATATGTTGAGAGCCTTTGTACAGGAATTTAGGGGAAATTGGGATGAACATCTTCCCTTAATAGAGTTCTCTAATAATAACAGCTATCAAGTATCAAGTAACGATTCAAATGGCACCTTTTGAGGTCTTATAGGCAAAAAATGCCATTCCCACATGCATTGGGATGAAGTGGGCAAAAGACAACTTTTTGGGTCTTGAATTGGTGTAAGAAACGGTTGATAAGCTTAGACAAATCATGTAAAAGATGCTTACAACCTAGAGTAGACATGAAAACTATTCTAACAAGAGAAGAAGGCCCTTAGAGTTTTAAGTCAGTGATTGAGTTTTGTTGAAGATATCTCTAGTCAAGGTTATGGCTAGATTTGGGCTAAAAGGTAAACTAAGTCATAAGTATGTAGGCCTATTTAAGGTGATTGAATGGATTGGGAAGGTAGCCTATAGATTAGCTTTGCTAGTAGAATTAGAAAGAATGCATAATGTGTTTCATATATTGATGTTGAAAAAGTTTGTGCCTAAGTCAGAGTAGAGGTTAGAAGACTTAGATGTACCTATTGTGGATTGGGGATCTTTAGATCTACAAGCAAGTCTCCCATCAAAAGAGAGACCTTTTAAGATAGTAGACAAAAAGGTGCAAGAGTTGAGAAGAAGGTCAATTCCCTACATAAAAGTGCAATGGGAAAGAACGCAAAACCACTTAAGAATTAGAGGAAGAAATAAAGCGAAAGTATTCAAAGTTATTTCCTAGTTCAAGTAAACTTTTGAGACGAAAGTTTCTTAAGGGGCACTACAACAAACATAGCTAAACATCCAATAAACATAGCAAAAACATATTAGCTACGTTTAATAAACGTAGCTTTGTAACATAACAAATGGGCATGGCAAAAAGTTTTGCTAAGTTGTAAAGTGTAAACATGGCTAATGGTAGGAAATGTGAAAAAACCGATAAACCATCTATTACGCTTACACATGGCCAATAGTGTAGATTATACCATGTTTATATGTGGCTAAAAGTTAAATGCTAAGTGTGCACCTATAATCTGCCACATTTATACATAGCCTGTAGGGTAAGTTAAGCCATGTTTATATGTGGAAAAAGTTGATTACTACCAAATGTCTTATCATTTGCTACATGTATAAAGGTGGTAGATGGTACTTGGTACATTTTATGTACAATTTACTACATTTACACATAGCTTATAGTATGTATAACTTTAGCCACATTTACACATGACATAAGGTAACAAAAACATTTCCATATATGGTTTGCTATGTTTAAATGAGGCTAAAACTAAGTTATAAGTCATGTATAAACTTAGGAAAATTTGTCAAGACTACAATGAACCACCTATTATTTGTTAGGATTAAATATTACTTATACCTATTATTTCTTTCATCCTTGTTTAACCATAAGTGGCATTTCACTGACACCTATTCAACCTTTAATTTGCATATGTTATTTCACCACATCTATCTAACTGTAAATAGCATTTCAATCACAAGTTTAACTTATAATTTATACCTATTGTTTTAATCACACAATTGAATACTTTGTAAATCCTTATTATTTCATTGTAAGTGGCATTTCAAATGTTAAATACTAATAATTAACAAAAAGTTTTAGAAACTTTATTAAATACTAACAATATGTCTTTACATAAACACATTGTAATATGAATTACTTAGAGCTCATGAAACTTCATTACAACTAATGAATATGTCCAAAATATGGACAAAAAAGTTCTTGAAACTTCATTACATCTAATGTACTTATCTAAAAATCTATATGTATATATGCTTAATTTTTATTATCTCTTCTTACATCAACATCCTTGGCATTTAGAAGTCTTGTTACACCTAAAGCTATTAAACTTGCGATTCTATATAAAATTATCAAAAGGTTCGTGGAATCGGATTATAAAATCAAAACGCAAACATATAAGTTTCTGCAAACTTTCAAAATAACTTACAAATACTATAAATTTGTTTATAATAGTCATAAAAAATTAAACGAATAATAAAGATAAAGAAATTCACGATACATTTAGTTCATAAGTCACAATAAAAGTCATAGTATAGATAATTGTGAATAAATTGTAGATTTATAGTACAGATAATCAAGTACAATAGAGATAATCAACGTCAATGCCATGTAAATATAAAGAGTTATATTTTTTAAGGTATATCAAGCACATTTAAAAAAAGAAGAAGAAGAAGAAGAAAAATAGCATTATATCTATTTCCAGGTTTTTTTTTTTTTGAGCTTTCTTTAAATGATTTAGAAAACAAGATTTTGATATGAACAACTCAATCACTACTTTAAGTCAAGTCCCTATAAAGATAATAAAAGGAAAAAAGAGTCGAAATTAGGCCCTACATATAACAAATGTAACTTATAAATTCAAATATTGGAAAATGGTATAATAAAAACAAAAAATTTATGTAGTATGCACCGAAGTGAAAAGAAAGCATTTAAATAACATTATCTTAAGAATCAACTTAATTTGAAGGACAAACAATAAGCCTCCATGGATAGATACTCTAGGAACTAAGTATAGGAAAATATGCCCCAACCAAAGTTCTTAGTGATGAGTTTCTCCAAACACTTCACATAATACTAGTGTATTTTCAATTAGGACTTCTCCTTGCAATCTATGCATGGCATGTACCAATTACAATTTTAAAATCCACTTCATAAGGGACTATATTTTCAATCATGTCCCATAAACACTAAACTAATTAAGATGCAAAGCACAGTAACAATAGCTCATCCTAATCCTTATTTATGAATTTACCTTGTCTTGTTGCTTCCTTTAACAATAAAATATGAAGCCCTTAGTGAGTGTTGAATTGAGAGAAATCGATAGGAATCAAGCTACTGGACCGTTAACTCGAACCTGAGCTTGAGGTCTTGAGGGCCTAACAAGATGGATTATACTATTCCAACCAACCCTTGCAATGGTTGAATTAATTCTCACTGCCAACCAACTCCACATGTCGAGCCGAGTAACTTCTTATTTGTCAATAATCTAGTACTGACCTAAAATATGTTCTACTAATAGCTTGATCCTCCTACACGTCTTTTCAGCCATGATCATGCTGACCATCAGCTTAGCAGTATTGGTGCTTAGAACCCTAGAGCACATCAGCACCCACATCTTCTCAAAAGGACCTCTAGGTATACTCGACAACTCTGCTTAATAATCCACATCTTAACCGTACTACTTGTCTATTTCTACCAAAAATGCCCTAATGATCGAATGCTACATGTCTAGTCCCACATAAAAAGGACTCAGCTACACCAATAATCAATTTCTTTGAATTTACATTTGTACCCTTTTATCATTTCTTGTATGTTATTTGTTTAAGCAATATACCTTTTTGTCTTTTCTATTTAAAGTAGGTTACCCAAAATTTTTGGATATAAATACTCTTTGTAATGTGTAGTCACAACATCATTATCATCTTACATACCTGATATTGAATATATACCTCTATTGTAAGCATTACTTTCTATTGCTTGCTTACTTGCTTATTTACTTCACTCTCACCCTAATACTTCAACAAGGCTAGGTGACGAGTACCATCATTGGATCAGCTCTTGCATTATATCGAGTTGAGCCGTAAATCCTCAATAGTGCTGTAAGTCCTCGCTAGTTCTATGGCATGTCATATCCTTGAAGCGGATCGTAAGTTTGCTTGTTTACTTTCCATTCTTGTTCGCACATTTCCTATTGTTATTTTCAAGCTTTCAACAAGCATATACTCACCCCGATACCTTCACCCTTGTCTGTGTGGCATATCATTCCAGTATTAAAGTAGAGGTTTGTTTAGATAAGTTGTGTTTGAGCTTTCTTGTATGGTAGTGTTTGTTGAGGTAGTGTGTGTTTCACCTTATTTGGAACATATGAAAATAGAACAAGTTTCAATTAGGTTTATTTTCCTTTGGATTCATTGTTGTGTTCTCAGATTAATTGAACATTCGTGTAAAGGAGTGTGTGTAGGTAAGTATTTATACAAGTTGTCTAGCTTGAGAAGATAGTGTCTATTGTTTCATGGACTTTGTATTTGTTTACTAAGATTTATTGAGAGAATGATGAATCTAAGTGTTAATGCTGGTATTAGAGATGATAATAGCAGTATTGTTCACCATTGACAATAATCTTAAAAACACTCCTAGAAGCACAAATAAGCGAATTGACGAGGTGACTAACCTTATTGTCGATCTTACTAGAGCCGTTCATGCATTATCCTTTTAACTTGTTAAGGTCATGCAAAAAACTCCCTAAGCTGCTTGACTTGCAAGAGGATAGATCCCAGCTTGATAAGTGTCACGCCCCGAAGCGGCAGAGTCGTAATAACCCCGCCGTGTAAACCACCCTAAGATAGAAGTTGGCCTCACAACCGCTATCCTAGACCTGATCTACACAAGGCGTCCACAACTAACCCGCTTTGAAGTAGACAATTTGTAATTTAAATAAATCGTTTACCTATAAAAGTGAGGAATTATATATATATGTTATCATTCAATAATTGCAGTTAAAGTTTACAACATTTCTCTATAGTATATTCCCTAGTTATTACATCACTCAGAAATGAAAAATAATTCTAAAATAAAAACTTAGACCTTAAAATATGTGTTTATTCTTCAATGTTTTTCCTCACTCCCCAGGATCCAGCAGTTGCTAGCTTCGGAGTAATTGGTTGCCGCTTCTTAGCCAGCACCTGCACGATGTCTATAGGGATGTGAGCAACCACAGCTCAGTAAGTTAGGACGGAGGACTTAAAACTATACCATACACACAACAAGGTTTTCAATCATTTATTAGTTGCAATGCATGTGCAAGCAAATGCCATCGCACGACGTTGTCCGGCCCGTCGTGAGATTAGAGAAATTGTGCCCGCTCTAATCCGGGTTGAGGAGTTACCGTTAATGCAACAGCTCACGACCAAACCCAGGCTTGTGTAATGGAGACCTTGCTCCTCCCGCGACTACCTTCGAACCACTGTCTTCATCCCCGCCGCGACCTCCTCTCCTGTCACTTAGTTCGACTGAGGATGAAGAAGGGACCATTTTGCAATCCTGCGCTATCCCTTCCGAAGGGGTCGGTATTTGGCCGGAGAGTCCTAAATCCCCTAACGGGTTGCCATGCATGTTTGATTAAGATTACTGGTCGTATATTTGATTAAGTCCAATTTAGGGTGATCAATCAATATATACAATTCATACAGTATGTACCAGAGCAACAAACAGAATCATGGCATCACCCATAATCAAGCACATGCATACATTCAACTATCTAACAAGCACAACCAAGCATAATCTTAAGCCTCCAAAAATACAGCAACGTATTAATCCCAACTTACCTCGACTCCTCGCTCGCTCACTCGAGGTCCGATTTGCTCAGGCCATTGCAGGTTATCCCTATAACACGAACGTGGTTTCAGCTTTTCATATAATTGTTATAGGTTCGTTTTATCCTATAATGCTTATTGTTAGGTTTTGTTTATGGTTTAATATGCCTAATTATCTAGGTATTAAGTCTTTTATAATTATTCTAGGTTTAGGTTTAGGTTTGGGTTCGGTCTCGGTTTCTGCATCAATTTCTAAATTAGGTTTTGGTTCGATTTTTAAATCCTAACATGCTCGAATCCTAATGTGAAATTAATTACATTATTTCCCGATAACCTAAATACCATCATTGCCCTTTGTCAGTGTTTATTTTACTCGGTACACTTAAATCCATATCAGTGTACCGAATTCACTCCTAATGTGACAAATTTTTACATTTTTCATATAATTCCATAAATTCAAGTTTCCTATCAGATTTATTGTGCATTTTTATTATTCTCAAAATATCAATTTTTATTATAATATTTTCTATTTATTATATTTTCAATAATTACACATTATGCATTCTTGCATATTATGCACATAATGCATTTCTAATATTTCTATCACCCTAATTACCATCTCTAAACACCAATTATTATTTAAAAATGTCTAAATCCATCCTAAATCAGATTTTACTCCAAATTTCCCTAATTTACAAAATTAACTATTTTTTTTCCTATTACTCATTTATTACATAATTAACCTAATAATTACATCTAACACCCTAAATGCTATAGGTATCATAATCCATCAGATCTTAACACCCTAAAACATCTACTTATTCACTAAGTCAGAAATTAATAATTTAATTACTTAATTAATCCTAAATTACCCATTTTATGCCTCATTTTAGGACTTAAAAATTATCTAAAAATTTCGAAAATTAATTTTTGAAAAAGGGCTTCATAGCATTGTTCTATATCATCTAAGTAATCTACACAAAAATTTTGGGCTTGAAACTACACTCCTAAGGTCATTTATTTCTAAATCGAAATGTGCTCGGTTTTGCACGATTTCTTAGGGGCCATATATTACGGAATATAATTTCATCAAAATAATATTTTTCCTACAAACTACATACAGAAATATCCCAGAATAACAAAATTCATAATTTTCTAATTATATTTACTATTTTTACAAAAATTTACAAGATTCGGGCTGGAAATCGGACTCACCGATTTGGGTGGCTCCGGCCACCGCGGGCCGCCGTGGCCTTATCGGCCGGCCTAGGCGCTGCCACCACCGTGTGGTGGTGGTGGCCGTCCACTCACAGCTCCTCGTTTGGTGTGGGTTCCCTTTAAAACCCCTAACTGTACAGTTTTTCTTATTTTTTTTATTTTTCTGAATTTTCTCTCGAATTTTCAACTCTCTCTAATTTTCTCTGATTTCTATCTGTCCAAATGAGCTTCTGAATTTTTCTTGCTATTTATAGACGAATTTTGTAATTATTATGCATTAATTTGATGGGATTTTGCCCCATTTCCTTGATTTTAGGCTTTTAGTTTGTCAAATTCTTATTGGTTAATTTTTATTTTGCAGCTTTGGACCTGCCACGACCTTATCTTGCATCAGCTTATCCTCTTCTGATTTTTTTTTATTTTTTTATAATTATTTTGTATTTTTCTTTAATTATTTACTTAGTTTTCGACCAATTTTAGTAATTACGCGTATTTTTATCTACACGTAAATACATGTAGGGTACACGTGAACATTCCTAAATATTATTTTGGTCATTCTAAAATTTTTAGTATACATATAATCTATCTCTAATAATCTATTAGTTATTATATTACACTTTTTGCCTTTTTGGTAATTAGCAGTTATTATGCTTAAAATTTGAAAATTTTATAGTCTCCTATTTTACTACTTATTTTCTTAAATTTAAGTTTACAGGGTCATTTTTACTGGTATCTTGTTAAATAGTTTATAATTTGGGTGTGATCGGATCCTTTAACCGATCGCCCTAAACCTTGGGTTCTAAGTTCAATCTTACGGTTTATTTGGCTGAACTTTGGGGCTTACAATAAGGTCGAGGTAGAGAAGTAAGAGGACGTGTTAAGAGAAGAATTGACTTAGGTGATGCCATGAGAAAGAGGAGCGAGCTTAAGCATTCCAAGCTACTGACCATGTGAAGCATTAGATTTTAAGCTTCAATGGTTTTGGAAACGTTAATGATTATCTAGTCTGGAAAGAGAAGGTAGAGCGTGTTTTTTATTACTACCAATACAAAGACCACAAGAAAGTGATGATTGCTGCTATAGAGTTCTTGGGTTATACTGCTTTGTAGTAGAAGAACTTCTAAGTTATGACAAGATAAGAAGGATATAGAGAAATAAATACCTGGTTTAAGATGAAGAGGATACTTAGAAACAAATTCATGCCCAATACTTACTTGCAAGATATATTTGCTTGACTTCAAGAGCTGAGGTAAGGGAACCGAACCGTTGATGAGTATGTTCAGGAGTTCTAAATACTTATGATTGAATATGAAATACATGAACCATTAGCCAGAATAGTATCCAGGTTTCTTACTAGGTTGAGAAATGGCATTTGGGATATGGTAAAACTTCAATAGTTTATTACATTAGATGAGACCATAAGAAAAACCTAATGAATGGAAAGGTAGAGGAGGAATAGGCCAAGCTAACCTCCAATAAGCTAACCAATCCAATCAGGTAGAACTGCTCAAAGAAGTTATTGTGTTCGGTTAAGTGTCAAATTGAGTATAAGAGTAGTTGTTAAAGCTAAACAGAAGAGCCGACCAACTGATGGTAAAGTATCTTGAAAACTTACGAAAAGAGATAAGGATCTAGTAAGAAGATAAGATGGATCTAGTAGGAAGTAGTAAGGATTTGGGCATATGACCACCCAATGTCCGAATAGAAGAACTATGATTATTAAGGAAGATGTCCTGAAAATTGAAGTAGATAGTACAAATGAAGAACTAAAGGAGGAAAGAAAAGTAGAAGAAGGGGTTAAGGTTAATGAAGAACTAGTTGAGGAAGATGTGTTTACTAAGAATTTGGACAAGTTAACTTTGGTTATCCAACGTGTGATAAGTATGGAACCCTCTATCGAAGAGGAATAGAGAGAGAACTTAGTCCACAGCACATGCACGGTAAATGAGTAGGTTTGTGCACTTACAGTAGATAATAGAAAACTGTATTTAAAACTCAACATAGTCTTTACAAGTGGATGGTAATGCCTTTTGGCTTATCAAATGCCTCGAGCACCTTCATAAGATTAATGAATCATGTGCTAAGAAACCTAATTAAGAAGTGTGTTGTGGTATATTTTGATGATATCCTTATATATAGTGTTGACCTATCAAGCCACTCTAAGCACCTTCATGCTATGTTTAATATAGTTCATGCTGAGAGGTTATTCGACAATTTGAAGAAGTGTTGTTTCTACTAAGAGGAAGGAAGTGGTTTTTTTAGGATATATAGTTGGTGGAGGAAGAGGCTTATGAATTGATGATGAGAAGATTTGAGCTATTATTGAATGACTAACTCTAACCACCTATGCCAAGGTATGGACTGGTGTCCTTTTACCGAAGATTCATTAAAAGTTTCAATATCATTATTGCACCCTTTATTGAGCTAACAAAGAAGAATATTGAGTTTAAGTAGGGCGAGAAAGAGGAGAAGTTTTGTTGAAGTGAAGACAAGATTGACTTATGCGCCAGTATTAAGTTTGCCCTACTTCGAGAAGATTTTGAGTTCAAATGTGATGCATCAAGTGTTGGGATAAGTACTGTCTTGATGCAAGAATGCCGACCAATTGCTTACCATAGTGAGAAGTTGAGAGGACCTCTGTTGAACTACTCTGTATATGACAAAGAACTCTTAGCCCTTATTTTAGCACTCCAAGTGTAGCAACACTATCTATTGTTAAGAGAGTTTGTCATTTATATAGATTATGAATCTTTAAGGCATCTCAGAAGTTAGACCAAATTATCAAAGAGACAAGTGCGATAGGTTGAATTCTTAGAGTGATTCAACTTTGCAATCAAGTACAAATAAGGCAAAGCCAATGTAGTTGCCAACGTCTTATCAAGGTAACATATTCTTTTGACTGAACTACAGACAAGACTCTTAGGATTTGTGAGCACTACCAATATCCTCATGATCCCCATTTTGGTTCAATCTTTGGGCGATGTAACAAAAGAAGAATGGTAGACAACTACCATATGGAGGATGGCTATTTATTTCGAAGCGACAAGTTATGTATGCTAACCTGTTCTATATGAGAGCTCTTTGTCAAGGAAGCTCATAATATAAGGCTCTCTAGCTACTTTGGAGAGAAGAGAATGTATGAGCTATTGAGTGAAAGGTTCTTTTGGCTTATGATGAGGTGAGATGTACATCAAATTGTCGGGACTTGTGCTATTTACAAAAAGGCTAAATGCCGAGCTGAATAAGGAAAATTAATGCCTTTACTTATCCCAACTAGACCTATGACTAAGTTGAGTATGGACTTTGTTCTCGGATTGTTAATAACTTCTTAAGGCAAGATTCCATGATGGTTGTTATGGATAGATTTAGTAAGATGGCACACTTTATGCCATGCTCTAAGACTAACAATACTTCGGTTATTGCTTATCTCTTTTTGCAAGAAATTGTTCATTTGCACGACATGTTGAGAAGTGTAGTATCAAACAAAGATCCAAAGTTTCTAAGTTATTTCTAGAGGACTCTTTAGTATCGTATAGGGACTAAACTACTCTTCAATACTTTTTGCTACCCTCAAATCAATGGCCAAGCAGAGATAGTCAATTGTACTTTAGGATCATTGCTCAAAGTTACAGTGGAGAAGAACTTAACTTATTGAGATGTCTATTTGTTTGTGGTGGAATTTGCTTACAACTGTACGGTATATGACACTACCAAATAGATACCCTTTGAAGTCATCTATGGCTTTAATCTCGAGGGCCTGATGAAGTAGATTCTATTGTTTCAACCAATCCCTACCGAGATCGAACTAATTCTCACTACAAACCAACTCCACATGCCAAGTTGAGTAATTTTTCATTTGTCAGTAATTTAGAGTCAACTTGAAATATGTTTCACTGACAGCTCGATCCTCCTACATGTATGCTCAGCCGTGACCATACCAACTAATAGCTTGACAATATTGGTGCCGATAAACCTACAGCACATCTGTACCCACATCTTCTTGGAAGAACCCCTAAGTCTACTTAGTACCTATGCTTGGCAATCCACATCCTGACCGTACTGCTTGCTTGTTTCTACAAGAGCCACCTCAGTGATCAAATGTACGTGTCTAGTCCTATGTAAAAAGGACTCAACTACACCAATCATCGATTTCTTTGAATTTGCATTTATATCTTTTTATTATTCCTTGTATACTACTCGTTTAGGCAATGCCCCTTTTTGTCTTTTCCATTTAAAGTAGGTTATCCTAAATTTTCAAGTATGAAAACTCTTTATAATATGTAGCTACAACATTATCATCATCTTACACACCCGATGTTGAATATACTCCTCTCTTGTAAGCATTGATTTCTATTACTTGCTTGCTTGCTTGATTGAATTAGTTTGTGTGTTATATCGAGTTGAGTCAAGAGTTTTCAATAGTTCTGTAGTATATCGTATCCTTAGAGCGGATCCTAGGTTTGCTTGTTTAATTTTCATTCTTGTTTGTATATTTTCCATTGTCATTTTTAAGCTTTTTACAAATTTCGACTCATTCTGATACATTCACTCTTATCTACTCTCAGTGCAATGTATAAAAAATAATCCCTTCTTTCTCGTAATTATACCGAAGATATAGGAAACCAGTTGCATGAAACATATAGTTTGACCAAAGACTAAGACTAGCATTATATCAATAATAACAAACACTTAAACTTAGGTCCTTGATAGGTAGAAAGACCTGATGTGGAATACAAAACTTCCAATTTTACAATATTAAAAAAAAAAAAAAAAAAAAAAAACAGACACCTTGACAGCATCACTCCATGAGAATTTCGTATCCATATAGATAATAAACAATTAAAGGGGAGTTTCTAGCAAAAAGGAAAAGGACAAAAAGAACCTATTAAAATAGAGTTTCTCATCTTTCATCTTGATAGGGACTTAGATAAGCAGATAATTCAAAACACTAATAAATTTAGAATCGTATGATCCACAAAATAAGGCACAGACTGCAAAATCAGCAGCAGTGAAGACAATGGTTCATACAAAATCAAGTACTTATCCATCAAAGAGGTCTTGAAGATCAGTGCCTTTTGCAAATTCATATTATCAATAGCAACAGCTTTGCAAAAACATGGTGCAGACTTAGTCAAATAAAACACAAAGAAAGTTTAAGATATACATCCTAGGTTCTAATACAGAGAAAAGATTCAGAGTACTTTAAATATACATCACATATGAAACTCTATTTAATCTAACTCCAATTTTGAAACGTATGAAATTACAATGCTAACTTTCTCATGAACACGTAAGGCATAGTAATATCCTAGAAGCACAGGAAATGTATGAATATGATCTACTAAACAGACAGAGAAAAATGCATCAATATCATTTGTAATGAAAGCACTCAATTTAAAATTAAAGGAATCATCATTCCTTTTTCCATCATTAATCAAGTAGCACGCTTCAAAAAAGTTTTCTTTAAACTATTTCTCCTTTCTCTGTCTCCACGTGAACTACCCCACTTATTAATCCCCACTTTCCCTTCAATTGTTATCCATATTTTTAATTCAAACTTCAATCTCTAAGGGAACTGAATCAAAGGCAAATAATATGTATAGCAAAAACAAAATAAAATGGCATTACATTCTACTTGAATTGACTAAAAGGAACTGTGAAGGCAGTTTTCTGCATATCACTTTTCTCGATTTGAATTTGTCAAAATCCAGATTTCATATCAAATTTTAAAAATATTTTGATATTATTTAACTTATTAAGTAAATCTTTTTTATTGGGTATTAGATATCTGATTCATTTCAGAGCTATATTAAGAGGTTTATAATTAATTACTAATCTTGGGACACATCTTTCTATTTTCGCATTTTTATTGACATAAAAAGCACAATAGCTCCATGAAGATCTACTTTTTCTTATTAATTTTTTATTAAGCAAGTCTTTTATTTCATTTTTACAATGATTCAAGACTTCATTATTCATTTGAGATGATTTAGCTTTTGTTGGAATATTTTTTTTTCATTAAAATCATTTTCATATGAAAGATTTACAATATGTGATTTTCGATTCCAAAATGCATTCAGGAATGTAGAACAAATTGAATTTTTTATTTTTAATTCTAATTGGGAAATTCTTAATCTTAAATTTTTATTGTTAAGTTCATCTTCAATTTTTTTGAATTCAAGGTCATTTTTCAAATATATCAAATGGTTTTCTTTACTCTTTATTAAACAATTTAATTCATCATTATTCAATTGATTTATATATTTGGTTTGTGGCTTTGTGATGAATTTGAACACAATTTCTTTTGTCAGATATTGTGTTTTAATTCCATCCTCGTCTACCAGAAACGGTTAAATTTGATTTATGAATGGTGTTCCTAAAATAACACTTTTATTCAAGTTTTTCACGAGTATAAAATAAGTTTTGTAAAAAGCATTATCTTTTAATATTTCAAAATTAGATAATTTATATTTGATGCATAATTTATTACCCGATGTAAAACTTAGAGAGTGACTAGTTTTCTCAAAATATTTCGTCGAGATCAAGTCTTCTCTAATGCAATTTAAATCTGCACCAGCATCAAATAAAGCAAGTATTTGTACAACAAATTTATTATTAATTCTGATTGAGATATTAATTAACCATTTTCTTCTTGTTATTTGAACAAGATGCATTAAATAATCATCATTCCCAATTGTTGGTGAGATTTCCTTTTCTTCATTTGAAGTTTCAAATTCATTTTCTTAGATTATTTTTTGGTTTAATTCAAGTAGTTCTTTTTGAAATTTTATTTGCATTAGTTTTAATTTTTTTTATTTCTTTTTTTTGAATGTTGATTTCATTTTGTAAATCACTAATTGTTATTAATTTCTTATTTTTTCTTTTACCTCTTTCAAGGATTTCATTAAGATTATATGGTAATTTTGACATAAGAACTGTATTGGTTTTAAAGTTATTAATGTACTCAAATTTTTCATTATCATTAGGCATTTGATCAATTCTTTTAAGAATTGCTTCTTCATTATTTGTTAACAAGTTAATTTCATCCTTTTCCTCATCTAATGAGGATGAAGTGGAGTCCATGTCATTAACTTGAATTCCATTGTCACAATCATTTTTTGATGAAGAGGATTTATTTTCACAAAATATCTGTAAGATATTTTGCATTGTTTGTTCATCTAAGTTTAATTCATTAAGTTTGTTGTTTATCTTATAAAAATTTGCTGTGTGACCAATTTTTTTACATTTATAACACTTTAGTTGTTTATATAATTTCCTTTTATATTTTTTATTTTCAAGTTTCTTTTCATTTTCTAACCTTTTAATTGACTTTTTCTTAAAATTTCTTCAAGGTTTTTTATGTGTACATTGAGGACAATTTGAAGAAGCATAAGAGGATTTTTTATTATATTTCAATTTCTTATTAACAAAAGAGGGATCATATTGAGCACAAAAATCACCAAGACTTTGGTGTTTTAAGCACTATTCATTTTTTAATTGTTTTTGTAATCTTATAGTATTACATAAATTGGTTCCAATTTTATTAACATATGATGCTAATTCTCCATTCTCCATATGACAAATTATCATAAGGAATTTCACCATTGTTTTTTCTCTTAATAATTTTCTAACTTGTTCACCTATTAATTTTGGTAAACCAGCTAAAAATTTTTCTAACCAGAAAGGTTGATTGCAATCATTTCTAAGAAAATTTCTTTGAAAGAAAATATCTTTATATTATCTAAATTCTTCTAGAGATTTGCACTTCATATTAGATAATAGATCTAAAGTTTTATCCCTAATATGAGAGGAGTCTCTTATGAAATGCTGACTTATTGAAAATATCAAAGTGTTAACCATATCTTGAATTGGTTCATTATTATCATCTAATATTCTCCTATTGTTTTCATCAATTTTACATGAAGTAAGGATATTAATTCTTTGTTTCTCAATGAGATAGTTATCCCACTATCTTTTAATTGTTCAGTAAAACCAGAAATTAAAAGGAGTACTACTTGGTAATCAGTAACATTTGGAACGTTTTTATTAGTATTTGAGAACATTATCATTTGATTAAAAACATTGAGAATTTTTTATTCTGAATATCCATCTATATTCCATTCATATGTGGATCCTATAGAGTATTTATTTTGGTAATTGTCATTTTTTTCTTCAATTAGTATATTAGGAGGTGTTACCCTTTGATAATATAATTTTTGGGGTTCCTTCCAATTAATCTTATTAACTTCATCATTTGATTCATTAATATTACCTTTTAAAGAAATGTTAGACATTGTTTCATTTATTGATTCATCGTCTGTTTCATCTAAAGCATGAATTTTTTCTGAAGGTGTATCATCAATGACAATACATTTCCTAATTAAGGTTGGAGTATCCATATTTAAAAAATTTATTAGTTTTAAAGAGGAAGTTTCTTCTTTTATTGTTTTATTTTTTAGTATTCTTTTCCTATCTTCTAAGGCTTTTAAGAACTCATTACTAGGATTTTTAGGTATTTCAAAAGGTTTGAGTAAAGGTGTATTTTTATTGGTTTTATTGTTTAAAGACTTTTCACTTATTTTACTGACTTCAATATTAATTGTATCTTCCATTCTATTTAATTATTCTCCTATGGTATGCAAATACTAATTAGTATAATTATTTTGATTTATTATTTTCTTTATTCCTGAACCTTCTTCATCTGTAGCATTTTTAAAAGGGGTAAGGGTTATTTCTGTATTTTTGTGAACCATTTTTATATTACTTAGTGGCGTATGATATGATTCTATTATCTGTCCATCACTTAGTTTCCATTTAAAACATCCATTAATTACATTAATTTCTTTAGGTTTAAAATAATATTTTTCAAACCATTTAAAGAAATATATTTGAGCTCCAATTTCATTTATGAAATTATAATAATCATTTTTTATTTCCATTTTGATTTGACTAAATGTTTCAAAGTACCATTTTCTAATTTTTTTCATTTTTAGGTGAATAGAATTCATTATTTAAAAGTAATTTATCTGGTTCGAAAGGTTTTTCTATGACATTTAATTCTGGATCACCTATTTTTGATAATAAAAGTTTTCCATGTTCTGGTTCATTTAGTTGATAAACTGGTTAGGTTATACCAAACCTATTATGGATAATTCCTGAAAGGGATGGATTATCATGAATATTTGACTGCCTATCTTGCTAGTTATTAGATTGAGTAGGGTATGAAGTGTAGATTATTGGTGGAGGATTTGGAAGGTTTACTGATCTTCTAGAAGAAGATAACATAGATCTTATTTCTAGGGGTCTATTTAGCTTATCAAAAGATTTTCTATTGAATTGGATGGTGACTTTACCATTTGGATGTTGGATCACATTTGACGATTCAGTATTGTATATTGGTTGTTTAGGAAGTGGGTTTTCTACTTCCCAATGTTCAGGTATATTGACTTGGGACCATTTGATCATTTTTGGGACCGATACATTGGTTTTGGTTAAGTCTGTCTGAATAAGTAGAGTTTAGCCTCTTTTATCCATTTCATATGCCTTAGAACCAAAAGCAGTCTTCATTAATTTGAAATATATTCTACATATTACAACCATTGGTATTGATCCTTCTATCATTCTATAATTATGTGTTTTAATTTGGAGGATTAATGAACTCATTATTGTCTTATCTCTAAGAGCAAGGGTAATATTTGGGTAATACTCAAATTGAATTGATCCATTACTAAGACTAGTTTTCAATAGTGGTATGTATTGATATTTCATATATTAATTCCCTAGCATCTCTGAGAACCATGAAGACAGAGGTATCTAGACCTAATTTAGTAAGAGGTTTCGCTTCTATTTGGACTAAACCTAAATGCATATAATTCTAATCTTTGGTATATTTTTTTTATTGATTTTATATTTAAAAGTTTTATTGTTGTTAGGCCATCAAAAACTGGAATGTCCTTTTCTTCTGTGATTATAACACAATCATTTTTTCCAAAAATTTTCCATTTGCCTATTTGATATATTTGATCATAAGAAGTTTTTGGTATTTTCCATTCATCTATTACTTTGTCAAAATCTTTTATATATATTTTATCTCTATTGTTTAACATGGATTCTTCTAACTGCTCAATGAGAGCAAAACTAGAAGAGGACATAGATCTTTTAAGTAAATTCATATTTTCGAAAGAGACTAACTTATTTTAATATTATAAATCTAGATCACAAAACTAAATTTAATTTAATATTGTGATTTCCAATTTATGACTTTTTTGCAACCCTAAATTAAAGCGGGATTTATGCTAGGTCTCAGTAGGCTTATCACAATATTAAGATTTTCCACAAATGATTCATTTTAAGTGATTTAGAAAATATAAAATTTAGATTGTTACAAAGACAATCGTCTCACTAAGAAAATATATACTTTCTTAAAATACCTATATACTCCCCTCGCTCTGATACCAAAGGAAACAACCAGGAAATACTATGTTTAACAATAAAGGTGAATATATTATTGATTATTGTTTAAAATATATATCAGCTAAATAAAACCTATCTCCAAGTAAAGAATAGGCCCAAATTATATAAAATAAAAATTCTACTACATCTTCTAAATATTGGTTATATTCAATTAAATCTTCTCTGTTATTATCTTTTGTATTTTGAGGCATTAAACGTTTAATTATGATCTAAAATATTTTCAACATTTAATAACCAAAAATATAATTTATGGAATCTTTCAAGAAACGTTATACAATTTATTAAATAATTATAAAACAATTCTATATCCTGTTCATTTTCACGAAAAGGATTATAATCTATAGACATATATTTTGCAAAATTTGATTTTATTAATGATCAAGAATATTGATTACACTAAAAGCAAGCCAAAAATAATTCTTATGAAATTGCTCTAATCAAACTATAGCACTAAATAGATATTGTAATGCTTTAGCTTCTTCTTCCCAATTTTGTAGATTATATTGTTTAGACATCTACATAACAAAACATGTTATTAGTACCATTTACTATTAATTATATTAGTATAATACCACTCAAAAAATTATATTGCATTATTTAGATAATTATAAATATGAATATCAGTAATAAATTGTGACATAAATATACACGCAAAAATATAATTAGAACCACCACAGGCGGCAGTACCAAGTCTAGTGGAGTTTTATGTAAGTATGAGACCTCTAAAAGCGGTAATACTAATCAAATATGGGGTTTTGATTTGTTGGTACAGAAAAAATCTCGTGGAATTACACCCAAATTAATTGGAGATTCCCTACACGAGATATATAAAAAAAATTAATTAATTAAATAGAAATTTTATTAATTGAAACTGATTTGTACAAAATACAAGAGCATAAACGGATATTGAAATATTGAAATATTGAGAGGTAAGAGTGTTCTACTTAAAAAACAGAGAGAAGCAAACAATTATGCTTCAGGAAATATTTGATTGATTGTTGAAAATCAAAGTTGAAAGTGAGAAAGGAAGATGAGTTATGTGAGAGAAGTAGAAGAGAGAGGACATGAGATGGAAGAGAGAATGGGAGAGATGAAAAGAGTTGTATGTCTCTGTGTGTCTGGATGCCTCCCCTTTACTACAAGAGGCTTGATTATATAATGGAAAGCTCTGACCTTTTACCGTTGTGAATAGTAATATTGTGGTAGACAAAGTACTGTAAAAACAGTAGTATTATGGCAGACATGGTATTGTAGAAACAGTAGTATTATGACAGACATGGTACTAAATGATTGAGATTGATAGTATTGTGCACTGTGGTACATGTGTAAAATACCGTATTTCTACTTTACAGTGCAAAAAGATACAACATTTATGGATCTCCTAAATCTATACTATAGCAGTCATCTTCATTGGTATTTCCACCATGATGAGATATAGAGTCTGAGTCTAAACTTGATTCCTAGGCTGATTCATTGATATTTGTCAATGCCTTTTCCAGAATTTGTTTCATTTGGTCTGGAGAAGTTGCATTTGTAAGTGAAGAAATAAAAAATCCTCTATTATGATATTATAGAGTTGCAATTCTAGATGGTGGAGTTGAGGAATTGGTCTTGATCCAATTTAAAATTGAATCTTTTTCACACTTATTCTACATTTTAAAGCTGTCCCACCATTTGACTTTGTACATTCTAACCAAATTGATTGTATTTAATGTTCGATCTGGCTTGTAATCAAACCACTAAGCCATGACCTAAGATATTCCAATGTGAACAAAATATAACATCTCCTTTTGAAAATTTTTCTCATGAGATGTATGATTATAATCATTTATGAAAGTGTTGAATCCATCTCTGGCATTTTCATGAATGATTTCAAAGGTTACACCAAATTGTTCCAACCAGTATGCAAACTAGTTAGGAAAATTTAAAGAAGAACAATTATAAAAAAATATTAACCAAGTGTGTGATTTTTTTGGATTCATTTGATAAAACGCGTTCCACCATGCCTGCTTATAATCATAATAATTATAAGTGGCTCGATGACTTCGTTATGCAGAAAATGGTTCTATATTGAGTTTTATTGGGGTGGTCGGATGAGTCTGCCATTCTTTTAGACTGATTATTCTTAGTATTCTAGCTGTAGAATAGCTGATCATTTCTTCCTTTTCAAAATGTTTGAATTTTCTTGATCCAATTTTAATCAAAATTTTTTCATAAAACTGGATTGTTTTGTAAGTATCATACGGTATATAATAAAAGTTTTTCGAAAATATTTTTCTTGCAAATTCAAAGGGATTCTTTTCTGATAGGTCTTCTATAATAGAGAAAACATATTTAGAAATAGGTTTTATAAAAAAATTTGACCTTTGATTTGCAAGTATTAATCTAGAAGGTATTGGAGTTAATATTTCAGTGAGCTAAAAGTTCTGATTTTTCCTTTAACTTTCTATTGGTTGAGGAATTTCTGGTAACATTGGGACTTTATTTTGACTTTATTTTCTGATTGTAAGACTATTGAGATTACCTTAAGCAAACTAAGAGTTGATTCCATATCAGCTAATTTTGAAAGAACTTCATTGGATTGGATATTGGGGATGGATTGATTATTTGAAGACATTGGTTTTAAGGTCTTAGAAGAGGATTCCTCTTTGATTGTTAATGAGGTGTTAGATGATTTACATACATCTAACCATGATTTGAGATTGGTTAATCCTTTATTAGGAGTTGAGGAGATTTTTTTTTTCCTTTATCCTTCTCTTTTTTGGGAGGCATCTCCCTACAAAAATTCACGAGTAAGGAAATCAAGAAGATAATTTGATGATCTATTAATATACTCTATTTCAAAATTAAATACAGAAAGGATGGATTGCCATCTGGCAAAAATTTTCTTTGATGCAATATTTTATACATCTTTTAATAAAACATTTTTAGCCGCTTTACAATTAATTCGTAAAAGAAATTTTTGATTTAGCAAATCTTCTTGGAATTTAGAAATTGTTAAAACAATGGCTAAAATTTCCTTTTTGATTGTAGAATAATTAGATTGACAATCATTCCAATTTTTTGACATGAATTGAACAATATATTCCTTATTATTTTGTTTCTGTTTTAAAATTTCTCCGAATCCTAAATTAGAAGCATCAGTTTCCACTATTTTTGGTAGTAAGGGATCTGCAATATACAAATAAGGAATTTCTTTAATTCTTTGTTTAATCAATTTTATTATATTTGTATGTTTATTTGTCCATTGAGGTAGATTTTTCTTTATTCTTTGGTATAATGGTTTACATATTATATTAAGATTTGGGAAAAAATCTACAACATAATTTAAACATTCTAGAAATCTTTGGAGTTGATTTTTGTCTTTGATTTCATTAGGAAATTTTTCAGTAAATTCTATAGATTTCTATACATGAATTATTGTTTTATTGTGAATATTAAAACCTAAGAATCTAATTTTAGTTTGAAAGAGACTAATCTTAGTTGGTGAAACAACTAAACCATTATTTTTTATTACATTAATGAAAATTTTTATATGTTTAAAGTGTTGATCTATATTGGATGAAAATATTAAAACACCATCTATATATATTATTATAAAATTAGTATAATCATTAAAGATTTCATTCATTATCTTCTGAAATTCAGAAGGAGCATTTTTCAATTCAAATGATATTACATTCTACTCAAATTGACCAAAAGAAACTGTGAAGACAATTTTGTATATGGTTATATATATAGTTTTATATATATATATTTGAACCTCCTCCAACAATAAATGGATTTCGTTCTTTTTGCTGATGCCACATTTACTAGTTGGTTGTCATCATTATCCTCTTATCTTACCTACCATGGGATAAAAGAAGAATCCCAGGAAAAAGAATAATATAATATAACCATGAAGTGTTATGTATAAAAATATTAATAATAAATAAAATGCAGCATTAGATAAGAATTTTGAACTTACAAATTGCTAAAGTTTTCCTTGATTGTTTTACATAACGAGCTTAACAATTACTTTCCACTAATGTTCATGCATTTAATGTAATAATTAATCACGGAATTCAATTTGGTAAATGAAATCTTAAAAGAAAGAAGCAGGAAACAAGAATGCTTCTCATCTGTTGTGGTCTAAGGAATCTATAGACCTTATGCTGCTTCACGTCAAAATTTAATAACCTAATAAGGATATAATAGGCAATGAAGTAGAGGAAAATGGCAAACGACTACTTCGATCCCACTATCCATCCACTATTACAAGCAGACCTATTACTGTAAATCCTACACATCATGTGATTCCCATCAACCTATGACTGAAGAAGAAAAATAAGTAAACACACTTCCTATGTACAGTTCTCAAATGGTGCTAAAAGTTAGCTACCAAAAACTTAATATAAAAATGCCCAATATAATTTAGCTAGTAGTTGCACTTCTCTAAGACATTTAATGGAAGAGTTGAGCATTAAACAAACATTGGATTCCTGCAAAAATTGACTCTCAATTTATCATATTCACCTATTAAGGACATAGATATTCACTCTAAATTTATCTTGCTGACATCGATTATGCCCCCTTAGGTATTCATATTATAATATCTAGTTTTAGAAGCTCTTTTCATATATAATTTCAAAATCATAATACCTTCCTTATTAGATTTTTTGAAATTACTATTTGAAAATGGTATTTAATATTTACAAATTAATTTTTTCTTTTCTTTTTATTATTAATTTAAATTATTCATCTTTTTTTTTTTTGACATACCATAAATAACTACTACTTCCCTCTATATAATCCACGACAAATACGAAAAAAACATAATACACAATGGAAATCATTCTAAGGCTTGATTCTTGTCCTCTGATATCAATCCCTTGTGGAATCTTTTTTTGCAATGAACGAAATCTCAATATAGGCTTATTTTGCTAGAAAAGTAAATATTTTTGTAATACGAACATTCTCTTTACATTCATAATATAGACGTTGTTGTAAAATGGCTAATTTCACCCACCCCCCACCCATATCTAGATGTTAATAATATGCTTCTTGTGTATGAATAATATTATGTAAAGTTTATTTTAAATTATATGCATTGTATCTATCAATTAACCTTATCCTATTGAAGCCAAATGCATCTATTATCTACTTATAACGAAGTTTAGATCAATTTTTTTTTTTTGTTTTCCAACTATGTATACTAAACATTTTTTTTTTTATCTATATGCATCATTTGTTCCATACAATGATATCTCCAAAAATTTGTCTATCATTAGAATGTTACGCCCCGAAGTCACAGAGTCACAACAGTCCTGCCGTGTAAGTCTATAGAGCTTCTCAAGAAGTTTTACATAAACACAATAGTTTACTAAATTATATAATAACTATCAATCTTTCATCCTTAACTACAAGGATACTCTAGTTACACATCATTACTAAGTAGATTGGTCCTCACATTCCCAGCTTTAAAAAGACTAACCTCTGGGTAATTGTAAGGCGGCATATTACTTGAAGAGTTCAGAAATCAGAACCTACAAAAGGATCTATAAGGGTATGAGCAACTATAGCTCAGTAAATTGAATTGGAGACTCATGAATGTATACAAGCACAAACAAGATTATCAATCAATTAATTTCATGCAATGCAACAATCAAGTGTCATCGCACAACGTAGTCCAGTCCGTTGTGAAATCAGAGAAATTTCACTTGCTCTAATCCGGATTGAGGAGTTCCATGTTATGCAGTAGCTCACAATCAAACCCAGGCTTGTGCAATGGAGACCTCACTCCTCTCGCAACTACTTTCGAACCATTGACTTCACCCTTGCCGTAACCTCCTCTCCTGTCACTTAGTTCGATTGAGGATGAAGAAGGGACCATTATGCAATCTTGCGCTATCCCTTTCGAAGGGGTCGGTATTTGGTTGGAGAATCCTAATGATCCCCTAACGGGTTGCAATGCATGACATTTTAGGTCATTAATGTCGAATAAGATTAAATTTCATTTAGGGTTTTCAAACAATTCACACCAATTCAATCATAACACAAATTCCATCATACCACACTTTCAACACGAATTCAGATACCTCAAATACATGCGTAAACTATTTACAATCACAACCATATATAATCCTAAGTCTTCAAGTACCACACAAATAGTACTCTATTACAATAAGTAATAACCCAACTTACTTGGAATTTTTCAATTGCTCGATCCCTTAGTCGCAAGCTGATTTGTCTCTAGGTGTCCTATAATACAAATAGGTCTTTTTAGTACTTATACTTTAGGGATTCATATTCTAAGTTATAATTTAACTCATTTTTTTCTATGTATACCTATTATATACTAATAATTCTTTGTACTCTATTTCAAGGTTCGAATCCTAAATTAGATTCTGGTTTTAATTCCTAAGTTTTAAATATGCTCGAATCCTAATGTGAAATTAATCACATTAAGCTTGAGTATTTAAATATCCTATTGGGTCTTAATTTAGTATTCTAAACTATTTGGTACGTGCTAACCCTAATTAGGGTATTGAATTTATTCCCGATGTAAGAAAATCTTACATTTTTATATATTTACTTAAAATTAAATGTTATTTTAGATTTAGTATTATTCTGATTTCTATTATAATATTATCTAAATAACCCTAATTTTTTAGATTTATAAATTTTCAATTTCACATATTACTAATTTCTTGCATTAACTACCTAATTTCCTAAATTAACCATACTTAATACTCCAAAGGCTAGGATTAGGTTTCCACATTAAAGATTAACATTCCTAATTATCTAATTACTATCTAAATCAGTAATTAGTATCTTAATCACCTAATTAACCCAAAATTACCCAATTTTTCTATCATTTTAGGGCTAAAAATTAACTTAAAAATTTCAAAAATTAATTTAAAAAAAATGGCTTCATAGCACTATTCTATATCACATGAGCATCCTACAGAAAAAAAATTAAGCTCCAAACTACACTCCTCAACCTATTTATTTCTAGTTCTAATCATGTTTGGTTTTGTTCAATTTGTTAAGAATCCTATATTTTCAGACGTGATTAAACTAAATTACTATTTTTCCCTAAATCTAAATATAATAAAACCTTAGAATAACAAGTTTCATAATTTTCTGGGTAAAATAACTAATTTTACGAAATTATACAAAATTAGAGTAATTAAGGGACTCACTCAGTTCAATGCTTTTTGGCCGTCCAAACCCTGTCCAAGCTTGTCGGCCGGTCTAGACGGTGGGTCTGGAGTGGAGTGGTGGTGGTGGCTTGGTCTTAGGTGGTGGTGAGATGTGGGTTTGGCTCACTAGCCCTAACTACACAGTTTTCTTTTCTTTTTTTGTTTTCTGGATTTTCTCTTGAATTTTTGAGTCTCTCTATTTTTCTCTACTTCCTCATTGCCCAAATGAGTTCTATGAATTTTTCCCCTATTTATAGACGATTTTGGTAATTAATATACATTAATTAGACATGACATTGCCCCAATTCCTTGATTTTTGGCTTTTGTGTTATCTGATTCTAATTAGGTAATTTTTATTTTGCAGATTCTGACCTACCACGACCAGATTTGGATCATTCTATATTCTTCTAATTTTTCCACAATTAATTAATAATTTTCTTTAATTATTTACTAAGTTTTTGACCAATTTAGGTAATTTCGCGTATTTTTATCTACATGTAAATACATATGGGGTACATGTGAACATTCCTAATTATTATTTAGGTCATTCTAAAATTTTTAGTATACATATAACCTATCTCTGGTAATTTATTAGTTATTAGATTGCACTTTTTGCCTTTTCGGTAATTAGTAATTACTATACTTAAAATTTGAAAATTTTATAGTCTCCTATTTTATTACTTATTTTCTTAAATTCAAATTTACGGGATCATTTTTACTAATATTTTTCTCAATAGTTTATAATTTGGATTTGATCGGATCCTTTAGTCGATCGCCTTAAACCTTATATTCTAAGTTCAATCCTATGGTCATTTAACTTAACTTTAAAGCTTACATAAAAGGCCTTAAACTTTAGAGTTTGTATCTTTTCAACTTTGCATTCATTATCTAAAAGAGCTATTAATGAAAATGTGTAAAGTATATCAAATAGTTAAGAAATTTCTTAAATGATTTAAAATTTCAAATATAATTTAGATATCATAATAATAAGTGCTTAGGAATCATTTTAACACATTGATATTATAAATTTGCTAGTTGTATTTTCCTTTGCTGTGACCATTTTGGTTCAATTCATTAACTGATATTTGATAACACTAATAAAACATTAATATTATTAAAAAAATGTTTGGTCTTAGCATATGACCATAGATTTTTTTTTTTCTACACATCTATGTCAAACTGAAAATGCTAAAAATGTAATATTCTAATTAAAAATACAAAGTTGACTTTGCAACTAGTATTGAGCTTTTTAAGTACAATAATCATTTATTATATTTATCCAAGAAAAAAGCTTTTATCATAGATATTACAATCAATATCTCCTTATCATAATAAAAGTGTTTTATAATATGATAGATGAGAAAACAATTCATCACATGATTTTCATTTCAAAGTTCTTATTAGAAATACAAATGGTAAACTACTGTATTGGAATTTCCTATTTATATTTATTGTGTTGTAGTTTCATAATAGCTAATAGGATTTTCTTGATGCTAAATTATAATAGATTTTCCAAATTTCTCTCATTTACAAGCAATATCAATAAATAACTATAATCTTTATCATATAAGTCATACACTTTTTTTTTTTTCAGTAACATTCAAATTGAAAATAATAAAAGAACTTTGCACTGAGCCTAAAGTTTTTAAGATTTAGTAAAAAAAAATGATCATTTTTCATGCTTTATAAAAAAAATAGCGTTTATCATAAATATTATAATCACTATTTCCATATCGTAATAAAAGTATTTTATAATATTGTAGTTATCAAATTAATCCCAAATTTTCTAAGGTTATTTTTTATATGTGATCAAACAAAACAATTCGTTATATGATACTAGTTTCAATGTTTGGATTAGAATATAAATGGTAAACCAATGTCTTGAAAATTTTTCATTTATATAAATTGTGTTTATAGTTTCGTAATAGCAAATTAAGTTAGTTTAATGAATTATAGAATTAAATCAAAATGTTGATAGGGAAGAATAATCTTTACTAAGAAATGTTTTCATGAAATGAACATTAGTTTTGCTTTTATTTAAATTAGCAAAAATATACACCTGCATTACATGTGTAATGAAATATAAGTTCTTTATATAAACTAGTGAATCACACATCCACAATGCATGCATTGAAACTAAAGAAAGCCCTTCAAAACTTCTTTTATTTACACAATTTAATTGTAAATTTCAATATCCATTTTTACAACATTTTGAAAATTTTAAATCATATAAGAATATTTGTTCATAGCAATTAAGTCCTAAAATTTTTAAAATATATACTCAAATCTAAAAACTTTTATAATTTTTTAATATCACCTTTTTTTTTAATAATTTAATGCACATGGCATATCATATCAGAACTACGTTGAAGAAAAAAAAAATATAGCTGATCAATATAAAAAATTTGAAGTTTAATGTGAATTGATATTAATAAAAAATGAAACATATTATCGATGACAAAAATTAAAAAGGAAAGTAATAGTCAAATTCCATGTAGTAAGCATTTATTAATGGTAATTGATATCATTGGCCAACAAGTAATTTTTTATGGAAAGCTGACATTAATGATAACTCAAGCATATTATCAATGGCAAATAGGTAATTGATTAGAAATGAGTTTAATATAAGTCTAAAAATATTATCAATAGCAAGTGCAATGACACCATGATTAATGATTTAAATTTTAAATTATCAATATGAACTTGTATAAAAAAAATTGAGACATAATAAAATTAGAGAATTTAGTCATTTATTAGAGGTAATTCGATGATAATTGAAACATATAATTAGAGTTGAATGTAATGACATCATCAATTAATAATTTATAATTTGAAATTAATGTGAATTAAGATTTCATCACATTTAACTGATTGCCATTAAGGACAATAAAAAAAAAATACTATATGTAGAAATAAATAATTGATAAGAGGTAATAATTTATATTTATGTAAATGTATCAATTAAATAATACTGATAGATATTTTGATATGAATTGATATTTGATGATATTTAATTGATTGCATTAAGGATAATAAAGAAAAATACTACATATAAAGGTCGGAAATGGATAAAAAGCAACAATTTTTATTTACATAAATATATCATTTAGTCAATGTTAGTAGACATTTCAACATAAATTAATATTTTATTGTGTTTAATTGATTTTCGTTAAGCACAATAAATAATACTATGTGTAAAGGTAGTCAATTATTAAGACGAAAGTTCATATTTATACTCTTATGTCATACTATAACAACTATACTTAAACCAGCTCAAAACTTTTTAACTCAAATTATTTTAACACTAAATGTTCAAATAGAGGTAATTAATTCAAAAATTATATCTTTCAAAATTAAATATGTATCCAAAATAATTTTAGAATTAGATATTGTTTAGTAATTCTTTATATTAAATTTATATATTTTGTACATAATTTGGTAATAAAAACATGCTAGAAAGAGAGAGAGAGAGAGAGAATTTGTGTGTATGCGTTCCTTTTCCTTTAACATATCATATTATATATAATGAGAATAATTTAATATAATGTATTTTGTTAATAAAAACTTGGATTGAAGTTGTATACGGTGATTCAAATTTTGAAAAAAAAAATAGAAAAATAGAAAGAAGTTACATGCATTGCATGCGACTTTAACTATAGATTGTTACAACTAAAGTCGCATGACACCATCCCCTCTCCTCTTAACAAAACAACTACATATCAAACATTCCCCCAAATACATATGCATTAACAGAAAATTTGAACACAATTAGCCAATGCAAGAACGTAATATTAAACAAGTCCTCATCTCTCGATTGCAGATACATTCAATCAACATTAACAAAAAAAGACCAAATGTAATTACATGTAAACTAAGTACATTATGTTTCCATTATCACAATATAGAAAAGACGTGCTATTGTTTTCCCTTAGGACAACCCAAAAACATCCCATATCTAGACAAGAACAACAGTTGTCTCTCTAAACAACCCATAGAAGGCTTAGTAGATAAGTCTGAGAAGTCTTTAGGAGGAATTGGATTGACGCTTAATGGTGGATAATGCTGCGTAACCCCTTCCCTCATGGTCAAGCTCTACGAGAGCATGCTATGCCTTTTTCAAGGTGCTGCTAGCGTATCTTAATCCTTAAAAGGCTGGTAGGAAACTAGTGTCACATGAGGAGCTTAGAGTTGGAATTGATCTCACCGAAGTCAATCGAATGTTGCTCGCTCAATAGAACTTCCTCATCACCTTTACCCCGATGACACATCTGTCCAGCCTTACCTCTCCTAATATGGGCTATAGTACATACCAACTACTGTACACGTGGTTTAGGCTGAGGCTCTTCCGTAAGTGGTGGAGCCATTAGAGCGTAATGTTGCAAGTCAATGCCATCATGATTGTCCATGAACTAAAGGCCTCTTGCAATAATCCTATAGGCGATCTCTATGTCATTAGTCAACTAAACTTACCGCAATGTGTTGACCTACATGAAAGAAATAATGTTAACATAATTACGACATGTAATTTAGTTAGAAACAGTTAGGTATGGTCATTGTTCTCACCAAATGCCCCATAATTGCATTCGAGTGTATGCTCCATGTACCATCTCCAATGGCTGAAGTACGAATCGAACACTAGATGCAAGTGAACCTACGCATATTTGTTTGCCCAAGCACAAATGTACCTGTAGTGCACCTCCCTACCGATCCTCCATTCTCCCTTTAAGATATTGTCAGTATCATCCACACATACCATGAGATGACAATATTTTAATGCTTATACACAAAGTTTGAATGTCCAAAATACCCACTTCAAGATAGATACATCAAGTTCTTTAGAACCTTTCCATCCCCAATCTACCAGTGATCCCAAGTTGTTATCCTAACGACATTTAAAAGTTTCTAAAGTTTGTTTTACGATTTCTCCTAATTACCTTATACCATCTCAATTGCTTTCCTCTTTCCCATGAACACCCTTCTTCAATTGTATATCTAAACTCATTTTGATTATTCTTTTCCAAGTCCATAAGCGTGATATCAGGGTTAGTGCTAACATTACCAATGAAGTACTTGACCATCCCAATGCTATCAATTTAAGGATGATCTTATCTTATTGTCGAATTGACATGAGTATGTAGTCCCTTGAGAATCGTTATTACAAACAGTCCTAACACCTTCTTACATACTCTTAACCTCCACCTCTATCCATTGGCCTTTTCTATACAATAAATGTGTTACAATGTTAGGCCTAATTCAATAACCCAAAAGTTGCAATGGAGTTTAATATTATAGTTCTTGACCGCATCCTATAGCTCCTTAGTGCTAAACCTCATGCCTTAGCTTAATTCCTTATTCTAAGCTATTTTACTATACTACGCATTTTGTTCCTCTTTAAATGTAACACAACCATTGTCTCCCCTAATGTTTGGATAGGGGATTAAATCTCTTATAACAGGCCAATCGCTTGGAGTTACTAGAGAGTGCATTGGTATTGACGTGAGCGTAAATGGGTTAACAATGGACACATTACTTCCTATGACATTGAAATCCATTATGGCTCCTTACTCATTATCTTCCTTATCACCGTCATCTTCATCTTCCTCTTTACCCCCCCTTGTCATCCTTGTTGCCTTCATCCTCACCATCTTCGCTGTTACTACTATAGAAACTCAATACAATCCTTTCCATATTAAGATCATATATTGGGTTATCTTGTTAATTTTTCCCATATTACACATCAAGTACTTCATTCACATTAATGTTGATAACATCATCTTCCACTATAGCCTCTATGGTAGTATGCAACTCACTCAAATCAGCCATGGGAAATTCAATTAAACTGAACTATACTTGTTGTGATGCAATGTTTGAGGTGTTACCTTGATACGTATTATCTCTTAGAAGTACACTTATTTGCCCGTACGTCCTTATGTAAATGTGTTATATACTTCATTCACCAAAAGCTTCTACCATCTCAATGAGATTGTCCATATTTTTCACCATCCCTAATAAGCATCTACTCATACTATGCCCCACCTTGAGAAAATGTTAGGTGCGTGTATACAATTTCCACCCTAATAGCATTAATCTCAATACTATTACAAATCCTCTAAAAAAAAAAAAGAAAAAGAAAAAGAAAAGTAGTTTGCCTCTTTATTCATTTTCGGTTTCTTCACTAATTCCCTATCATGCTCCACTCTCACGCTACTATTCACAATATTTCCATGTGCATAGACAAGATTTTACATAATACACCATTTTCCCCTTAATTGTTGCACAAGTTAACACCAAGTTAGTAGAAACTCCATATAGTAAATACATTCCATGCTTTCTAATTCTCACTTCCAAACACTCTAATATAATTATACCATAACTACCTTCACATAACTTCCACCAAACACATTACTTGCATTACATAAATAACATTATACCCACGATCATCAACAACCCACTACAATATCTTAAATTTACTACAACAACTCACACACCAAAGATGCATTTTGTTAACAATAAATGCAAATTTTTTAACACAATGCAAATATCTATATTTTCTAAAATTTGATATAAAAAAAAAAAAACCACCATAGAAAAAAGATTTACTATGAAAGATAGATATAGTGATACCAACCAATTCGTGCAAGCTCCAGCATATATGAGCACCAATGTCTATGAGAGTGAAAATTTCGTGCCTAAACAATGGGTGAGAGAAATTTTGAGTGTATGTGAGTGTTCTATGTGACTGAAAGGAGTTTTTATATCCAGAAGGTGAAGTCGCATGGGGAACATGTGACTTCCTTTGAATTTCGAGTATACCGAATCACATATAGTTTACGTGACTTTTATATACTTGAAATTGCAAAAAAGTTGTATGTCTCTCATGCGATTTCTTTGTTTTTTTATTTCAAAATTTGAACTAAAATTACATAATTCAAATTTTTATCAATAATGAAGTCACATGCATAACCTAATTTTGTATTAAGTTTTTTTTGTACTATTTTTCACCGAGTATTGTATTTACGTACAAAACTCACAAAAAGAATTGATAATTTTTTCTACTTTGTCAACCTAAACACTCATTGACTCATTAGCTTAAAGAGTTAATACGAAGAATCTTACAAAACTTGATTGTGGAGAGTAAGGAAGCAAGTGAAGCAGATAGAGAGAGAGACTTAGCTTAAAGTGTTAATATGAAGAATCTTACAAAACTTGATTGTGGAGGTTAAGGAAGCAAGTGAAGCAGATAGAGAGAGAGACTTTGCCGGGTTGAAACCAAGAATATGGCTCCACGTTGCACCCGTAAACTACAGTAAGAAAGAGAACCATTGTGCATTTAATATAAAAAAATAATGCCGAAGAGAGAAAATTACGTACCTTGAAAGTGTGGTGCGTTAATGCATTTGCTTGGGTGAAAAAAATATATTAACTTCTTGTTACACGTACCTATAAGCTGCTATAGGTCTAGAACAGATTTCTAATTAATAATTGACCATAAACTCTTCTTTGAAATCTACCATCATGGAGATCTCTCAAATTTTAGTTTAAAGGACGAGATGGATAATAACATATCAGCATTCTACTTACCATATGGTCAGCCCAGTTCTGGATGTAGGAAAAACAAAATCAATGCCCACACAAAAGGATTTCCCTAGTTGAATTGAAGCTTGTCTAGCATATAACACATAGTCAACTAGTGATCTTTTAATGAGAAATAATAACAATATTACAGAATTCTAACCAACCAGAAAATCAAACCATATAACAAATTTTTGACAAAAAGAAGGGAAACTGCTCTCATTCCTAACATAATTGCATATAGTAGAGAAAGAGGAAGTCAAAAGGATATCCGCATCATAAAAGAAGAAGCACCCATCAGCTTCACAAAATCTGAAACCTGATATACAAGTTAACAGTGGAAAATTTTGTTTTATCCAACAATACTTGGGGCTTTTTGGTTTGGTTACATGCCTCAATATCCACAAGAATTTGTAACAGTGAAAATCCCACTTCTTGTCTACTGCATAAAAACGAAATCACCAATAGATACCCAGATTTGATTATATTCCATAACGTTTATTACTACAATGGTTGAATCACTAATGGCTCCAAATTATACATAAACATGCGTGAGGTTACTAGCTTTCAAAAGTCAAAAGAGCGTAATTTTTTTTTCCCTTATGCACGTAAACGTACATTTTGGAAGGGAATGAAGAACTCATTTTATGGTGACTCTCATAACACTATTCGTAAATAAGGTAAAAGTCTAGCCATAGTGACTTTGAAAAGTATGGACATAAAGTGCACTATTCACCATCCTCTTTGTAGAAGACAAGTAACAGCCGATGAAATCTCACAAGCATGTCCAACGAACTATTGGTGAGCTAGTTACTGTTTGCGACTTCATAACTCCGACCACGACTCGCAACTGTAAAGACGACAACTACTTAGCTTCAAAGAAGTCCTATAAAGAGCATGACAAAGTGAAATTAGTGACAAAAATCAAAATAAAGACAATCTTCGCAATTGTAAGCAAAGACAATACCACAATCAATTGACCTACATGTATCAGGGAAAAAGGAATCACAAAAGAGAATTGGTGATTAAGCAAATGTACAGGGAACATATGATTTAATTCCAAAGGAAGAAAAAGAGAGAGAGAGAGAGAGAGAGAGAGAGCGATATCACAATTTTACAAGGAACAATTGTTGTTTCTTCACTACCAATTTGCACAATCGATTCATGTATTTTAACTTTAGTTTTAGAACGATGATCCCAAGTCTATAGTTTGTCAGAACCCCCACATGTAATATATTAACTGAATTCACCATATTCCACATTCTCATGAAACTAATAATATATAAAATGCAAGGGATAAGTGATGACAGTAACTCATATATAAAGTTTTCAAATTTCCACTTAAATACCAGGTCAATTTTAAACCATAAATAGCATCTAAAATTATAAACAAATGCATGATTTGTATCAAATCCATATGTACACTTTCGCTATTGCTCATAATGCTATTCCTCCAAATCTAGATTACATGTTTTCTTCAAAATCCAACCAACTCTTATCAATTTTGCAAGAGTTAAACAACTTATCAAAAGAGCAGAATTCTAACAATTGCGATGCCCTAAAACAAAGTGGGTATTCTCAATATGTAGCATGCAAATAAGAATTTTTCTTCAAATTTCGTGCTACCAAAAACCATCCCGGTTTCCAGCATTCAAATTGAATATATATATATATACCACGTGCACGGTTGAGCTAGATAGTGAATCGACATAGCTCGCTCATGCACAATCTATGGCTTTAATGTGATTGAAGCGCTCCGAACCATAGTAGCTACTAATTATAGCAATAATCAATTCCACAACTCGAACCCAATGAACTGCACAAAAAGGGGGGAAAAAAAACGCAGGACAGAGAGTTAGTTTACGTGAGTTAGACAATATTCCCATAAAAAAATTAGCTTCTTCTTGTATCGTATGGATCTAAGTCTTTGAAATCGAAAAACCCTACAATAAACAACGGCTAGGGCTTCGGCCTTACTTTGTGGATACACAGAGGGGGAGGGAAGGGGGGAGATAATGTATGTACCTAGAGCTCCTAGATCGATGGTAAGGCCAAGGTTTTTCTTTCTAGTGGATTAGTAAAGTTGGGCTTTTTGTCTTTGGGTGAACTGAAGTAAAGTAGAACAGGAGCTGCTAAAAAGGAAAAAAAAAAAAAAAAAAGAGCGGTTAAATTTTAGCCTATTAAGGGGAATCTTGTTTTAAAACAATGGTAACAAAAAAAAAAAAATCATCATAAATCACATTATATAATAAAATATTATAATTTTGACTACCAACATTGCTAGTAATCTATTTTAGGCTGTGTAATAGACTTGGCTAAATCATATAAAAATTAATAACGTTTGCAAAACCCGAAATCGTTGCCAAGGCCAACTTTGTTTTAGTGGGGGAGTACGTAATATAGTAAGAAAATGTTTTCCATAAACAAGGGTAAAGTGGACATTTCAAAAAAATCACTAAACCTTACCCCCTTAAGCAACCCTTTTGTCTAAAACCATAGTTTTTGCAAATTAAGGCTAAATCTCCTCTCTTTGTGCAAAAAACTAAGACTCCTTCTCTAAACCTAACCAAATGAGGCAAGTAAGAGATGATTAAGGTAAAGTTATTGGAGATTAAGCTCAAAAAATTCATATTAAGCTCCCTAGCATCCTAAATTCTCTTGTTCCTTATTAAATTTCAGCTATCTACTAAGTGTTTCAAGTGAAGGTTCTTGGTTATCATCAAATAGTTGCTCATTCAAGTTTGTAAGATGAGTTTAGGGGAGGATTTTCTAAGTTAAGTTTGATTCTCAATTGGGAATATTGTTTTGGGAGGAGTTAACTAAACTTAGGATTCTATTAACGATTTAATCTAAAACTAAGCATTTTACATATTACAAGTGGTATAAGGCTTTACTAATTTGACTTCACTAAGTGTTTGAGCTATTACAAGTAAGTTTTACAAGCCTTTACTCTTAGTCTTGAGTGTGTATAGGATTTGTGTTGTTTGAAGTTGGAATTTAGGGTTTATAACTAAGCTTAAATGTTGGAAATCATTAGAATATTGTGCCTTAAGATTCTTTTGGAAGTGTATGAGATTTTGGTTAAGGAGTTGGCAAAATCGAATTTGATTCAAAGTGTTTTGTTCAACAATTTTGCGGAACAGAAGCAAGGCGTCTGAACGCCTTGTAACTCGACATCTGGATACTAGGCTATTGTAAATAGCAAAAGCTTAGCATTTGAACGCCATTCTTTGTAGCATTCGAAGGCAATGCCTTATTCAAAATTTTTTGTTTTCAAAGCCTCTATTCTATCTTTCATAGCCTAGCTAACTTCTTGTTTAGCCTTTGTACTTTCAACAGATTTGATCTTTATTTTGAAAATTTATTCTGGAAATTGAAGTATAGACACTTAATTTTTGTCCCTCATAATTCTATTAAGGTCCTAATTCCAAAATAAAAAGAAAATAAAAATAAAAATAATAAAAAAGAATGAAAATACAACAAAATTAGAAAAGAAAAAATTATTATAAAGAGATTATTTTAGATTTTTAGAAAGTAAATTATTTTAGGATCAATTCGATTAATTTTTGTTCGATTCAAATAGTTTTAGAGAGTCGCATGATTTAAGTATAATTTAATTATATTAAATATTAAGACATAACTCAATAATAAAAAAGAAAAATAAATTTCAGTCAACCCCATTCCACTCCAACTCCCCACTACTATTCATGCAGCAGCAAGTCCCAGCGTCGCCCTCTCTCTCTCTCAACGTCAACGCCCCTGTCCATATACAACACGCACACCGCCAGCAGCAAAAGACATCCACACAATCCTCAACGTCCTGCGGCCAGCAACCAAGCAACAGTACCAATCAGCCAACTCCCAACGTCCAAACGATTCCCTCACGAATAAATAGCGACCCACGATTCCAAGACAAACTTCCCCGACACCAGAACAGCACACACAACATCTGAAGACACGGATCAAGTTCCGCGAAGCACGAACCCAACAGCAGGAGCCCCCGCCAACCTTCTTCTTTGCATTACACGTCAGCCTCACCTTGCGACCCAAGCATCGAATATCTAGGATTATTGGCTAGCTACGGAAGCTGAAATTGGAGCTAGTAAACTTGTGGCACTGAATGATGGCATTTCTACAAATCATTGTGATTGGAAGCTAGATTATCAAGACTGTGTGACTGGTGTGCATTCTGGAGTTGAAGAGGATATTCTTTCTTTTGATAGTCAAAGACTTAATGATCCTCTGCTGGTGCGTCCTCCCAATTCAACAAGCCCGATTCATCCTGCTGGTCGTATGAGGGATGATCCATATTGTCAAAATGTGGCCAATGGTTTTGCCCATCTGCATGCGGATTCTCTGCTTATGGATAACAAATAGAATGATAGTCATATGTTACATCAATCAGGTGGTTAAATAGTATCTAATGGATATCACAACAATGATATTTTACTAGATGGTTCTGCTAGTTTGAGATCACTGCAGGGTTCTACTTATTTGCTTCCAAGTGAAGCTAAGGAAACTACTATGGGAAAGACAGTAAATTCTGCTGCAAATTCAGATAGTAATCATGCTCTAGATATAGGAGAGAGCGGCATAATATCAAATATTTTATACTTGGATTTGGATGCGTGGGATGACTCGTTAACATCGCCACAAGATTTAGCAAGATTGCTGGGAAGAAATGATGAACAAGCAGGTTCTTTTAAAACATTGAGTTCCTGGAAAGTTCAAAACAGCAACCGACGCCTTGCACTGGCAATCGCCGCTCCAACACCGCACGTAGCCACGTGCAAATTCGCTTCTTCGAACACAGCCACTGTTGATCACTGCTGCACAAAAGAATTCAGGTTCGATCTTCTTTTCAAGTTTTTTTTTTAATATTATTATATTATTATTATTTTTATTTCTATTGATAATATAATATAAGGTATATTTTAGTTTAGGAGATTTTTTTTAGGTATTAGGTTTTTTTATATATTAAGTATATTATATAATATTATTATTTTATTTAGGTAGATAATTATTTAAAGAAAATCAAATGGGTCC